>RJWJ010031361.1:0-19271 GCA_004363605.1 Indri indri
TTTTTTTTTTTTTTTTTTTTTTTTTTTTTTTTTTGAGGCAGAGTCTCACTCTCTTGCCCTGGGCAGAGTGCAATCACGTCATCGTAGTCATTGTAGCTCACTGCAACCTCAAATTCCTGGGTTCAACTGATCCTCCTGCCTCAGCCTCCTGAGTAGCTGGGACTACAGGCACGTGCCACCATGCCTGGCTACTTTTTCTATTTTTAGAAGAGACAGTTCTCGCTCTTGCTCAGGCTGGTCTCAAACTCCTGAGCTCAAGAAATCCTCCTGCCTCAGCATCTCAGAGTGCTAGGATTATAGTTATGAGCCTCTGCACCCAGCCTAGCCCATTTACACTTAATATAATTTAAAATTAATATTTTTGAAATAAATCTAATAGATTTCTCTTTGTGTTTTATTTGCGTGTTCTGTCATTCTGTTTTCTTCTTTTCTGCCTTCTTTTGGATTTACTAAGTATTTTAAAATTTCAATTTCTATTTTAGCATTGCCTCATTAATTTTGCCTGTCCATTTTATTGTTTAATGGTTGTTCTAAGTTATATAATGTACACTTTTAAATTGTCACAATGTGTCTTCAAATCATATACATACTCACATACAGTGTAAGAAACATAATATAGTACCATTTTCTTCTTTTATCCTTTGTTGTATTGTTTCCCTATATTTAAATTTTATATATATACGTATTTTGAACTTTACAATAATTCATCATAATATTTTGCATTAAACAATCAATACTATGTTAATAAAAATAAAAAGACTAAAAAATATATTTTATGTACATCCAGATATTTACCATTTTTAACATACTTCATTCCAGTGTGTGTGTTGAAATTTTCATCTGGGATCATTTTTCTTCTGCCTGAAGAACTTTTATAAATATTTCTTGCAGGCAGGCAAGAATTACTCATAATTTTAATGAGTAATATTTACTGCTGTTTTCCTGGAAAAATTTTGTTCTCATTTTAAAAATATTGTTTCATTGGGTATATTATTTTAAAGTGAAGGGTTTTGTTTTGTTTTTCTAATACAAAGTGAAAGAAAATAAAAATGTTGCTTCATTTTCTTTTACAGCCAAAGTTCAGACAAGAAATCTACTATTCTTCTCCTTTTCCTGTATATTTGAAGTGTCTATTTTCCTGTGGCTGTGTTATAATTTTTCTATTTATTATAATATTATAATGTGCTTGGTGATTTGTTTTGATTGTTGAACCTGAGGGTTTACAGAATTCGACACACTGAAAAATGTGTGGTTATCATTTCTTCAAATAGTTTTATTTCACCTCTCGCCTCTATCTACCTGGGCATCAAATTGCGTGTTGTACACCACTATATATTGTTCTACATAACACTGAAGATCTTTTTTACCTTTTTAAAATCTTCTTTTCTTTCTGCCTGGAGTGTTTTTACTCCTAGGCACTCAATTCCACTGATCCTTTCTACTTAGGGATATAATCCACAGTTAATCTCATTCAATTTATTTTTCATTTAAGATATTCTAATTTTCATCTCTAAAACTTTGATGTCTTTTTATTATCTTCCATTGCTCTTTTTAATATGGTTTCTTTTATCTTCTTGCACAGTGAGCATATTTGTAATTATTGTTTACATATTATTTAATATTAAATATTTTATCCTTTAAGAATCATTTTGTTGATACATTCAACAAACCATGTATATAAGTCATTGCTCGTCTAAGAACATACCATAGAGTAGTGATTCTCAAACTATGTAGTGAAGGACACTTTTTATAAATTTGTTATTTGTTATTATGTCCAATTCATCATCACTCAATATTATGTAAACAACTAGAAAATAAAATATAAAAAACAACAATGTGTGAAACATGTGACTCATTTTTTTAAATATCAAATGCAACAATATTGCACTACTAGTTTGTGCATTGGTCATAAAAGACTCTAAAATAATTTCTGAACATTTATTCTTAATTTCTACATGTATCTCATCATGAAATACTAGCATATCATACAGTGGCTCACTCCACAACTCACGTTTTGGGTTGATATTTTGGGGGCTCATATGACTGCAAGTTAAATCAATGGGAGTGGTTGGCTATCGGGTTGCATGGGAAAGTATGTTCTTAATTAATATGGGTTAGTAACAGAAAAATCAACTGGAAAAATATCTGTCCTTTATACTCCTTTCTTGTGTTTAATTATTCACTTTCAAAAGATAACAAAAAACATATACATGTTTATGTGAAGGAAAGTAACTGAACCACTTCAAAGTAATCCGACAAATATACACTTTCCCTTTAAATCTTGTTCATCTATGAGCCTTGACTCTTTCCGATTGATTGAGTCAAGTTCTTCGCAGAGCTTAAGTCACCGCCTGGAAAGCACTTAAAAAAAATAACACCCTGGAGATGGGGTGGGGGTTGGGGGGAAGAGAATATCAGGTTTCTTTTTTGGGCTACTACAGTTTTTATAAAATAGACTCCGAACTGCTGAAAGGAATTATATTATTATAATCGGAATAATTTTCTGTTTACTTTTATATCTTATTTACTTTTATATCTTATTTAAGCTTATATACCAAGAAAAAAATAAAAATTTTATTTGTAAAAACAGTTTCTTTGTTAGAATTTGGGAATTTTTCTAAAATCACATTATTTTAAAAAAACATGAATTTAAGCCACAAACTACATCCACTGTTGGGTTCTCTATTGGCAAATCGATGTACAATTTATTAAAGCAAAATAATTTATCACATTTGGCTTAAAAACACTAAACGCAAAGCATAATTAGAAAAGTTCATATTAGAAGAAATCATAGCACAATATGCTGTGTGTGTATTTTGTTTACCTCCTGTATTATTATAATAAGAAAACAAAAAATGCTGTCAACATTCCATATTATTGGGCTGTATTGGAGGATTTCCAAATAAATACAGGATGCCATCCACATTCGAATTTCAGAAAAAAAATGACGAAAATTTTTAATACAAATATGTCCCATGCAGTATTTTTATTTGCTAAACCCTACTTTTTTTAACCATATTCATTTTTAGAGATGTAATGACTGTAAAGAGTCTAATCCCTGTAAGATCTATGTCATTGATGAAGAGCATTTAATATCTAATATGCTACTCTCCAGCCCTCTTTTCTCTGTGTCACCAAATAAATGTTCATATGATTTAGATAGTGCACATATAAAATGTTGGAGACGTTATCAGCCTGAGTTGACTCCATCATCGATTTGCTGAGGATGTAGAGGACAATTGCCCTATAAACCAGATCAGACCCACTGTAAACTATCTATAAGCAAGAAATAAGCCTTCGTTGTATTAAGTTCCTTGGATTTGGTGATGACTATTACCATGGCACAACCTAGCCTATACTGACTGATATTAAAAGTATTACTATCCAAGTGAAACCTTTAGTAATTTGTGATCATTTAAGATAAATCATATTACTTTTAGATTAAATTAAAAACATAAAATAAGTAAATTATTATGAAATTCTTTCATGCTTTGATAAGGATTTAAATCTAGTTTTATAATTTTGATGTATATATAACCCAATAAGTAATGTCTTCATGAGGATTAGAGAAAAAAAATAAATGTCCATATGTATTTAAACCCTTTTCATGTAATTCTCTGAGCAGCACTCGAAATATTAAATTGAATTTGTGCATTTATTGCCATAAATTATGAGAAGGACAACTTCAGGCTCTTTTCCAATAGTTTATTTATATAATATGTCAGATATTTGGAAGAATGCAACTAGTTGTCTAAGAAGAATATCCAAGTGGGTTGGAAATCAGGACCTTCACCAAGGGAAGAAAAGTTTTTGTTATTATTTGGACTAGTTGGTCCAAATGGAGAAATTTGTCCTTAACTTAAAGAAATAATCTGAGTATATCTCACTTTCCCCAAAAGGAATACATTTAGTATCCAAGTCTAAGTAACTATCTTAGTAAGTGACAAGTTAGCAGAGGATAGGGTAGTAGAATCAGTGAGGTGTGGATGCAGGCGAGAGAAACTAATGCCAAGACTGGCCCACTGTTGAGCCATTAATATAAAACTTCCCATAATCCTCATATAGTTTCATTGGTAATAAAGCCACAAATATAGCAATATTGGCTGAACCGGTTATGGTAGATATTCGCAATTCTGTCTACATATTGCTGTCTTCTCCACAAAGGTTTTTTTTTTTTTTTTTTTTTTTGGTAAATAAAAACGCTCAACCCTCTAGTAGAAATTCTAAACTTACTGAGTATCAGACTTCTTCAAAGTTTCAGTGATGATTTTCATAAATACATCAGTCCTGCTAGAAATTCTTTATGGTTTACTTGATATATGATGAGGCATACTCTTGGTCTGTAGAACTGGAATACGCCACGCACATGCCTTGCTAAAAGATACTTAGCAGCATGAAAGTAAGGTGGGTTTTCTCTTATCTCTATCTGGACACATTGCTAAAACACACTAAGAAAGCAAAGAAAAAAATTAAAAAGAAGATTTATGAAAAGAGTACGGAAAGAAAGTTAAAAAGATTAAAAAAAATATTAAAAGTCAAACAAGATTTCAGTTCTTCTGGACATGTCAGTTGTGGAAAGTGGCTGGAGTAGTATCACACTCTAGTTAGAAAGGCATAATTGTACCAGTCTAGCCACAGAACTTGATCCACAGACAATCACAGCCATTGCATCAGATCTCCCACCTATCACACTTTAATAATTAACTTTTATTCTTTAATTTAGTCTATGTTTTGTCATATATCAAGGCTGTTTCTATCTAACAGAACAATTTTATGTTTAACCCCTCAAAAAAATGAACTTAAATAATGACATTTTTAAATGATACATCTTATTTGGTTCTTTATAAACTTTAAAGAATAAGTTTTAAAATAGAAAAAAAAAACTGAACATTTTAAAGTCCCTTTCACAATGGACAGGATGTATTTGTTATCAATTGGTAAATGATTTGATCAACATATTTTCGTTAACATCTATTGCCACTATAAGGGGCAGAAACTCCGTTTTTTTAAAGTGAGTGTCAAGGATGATTTGAATTACTAGAACTCTGAAAAAAATTCTCACTGCGTATGCATATTGCACTTGTTTAAACACTGAAGTTCCTTAGAGTCTCTGAAAATTGCTAATAAAATGGAAATTAATTCTGTGGAATATTTTAAATTTGCCTTGAGGGACATTGTATTGAAGAACAAACATCTTTTAAACAACAATTCAGGCTAGGATAAATATGCTATCCATTGTAATTTCAAAAATGTGTCCATTTAGAATAACATTTTTGACCTTAATAAATACTGAAAATCCCATATCACTTGCACAGGTGTTTACAGTTCTTATTTTAACAGATACATATTTAATTTCCTCATACTACCTTTGCGATTAAACTACTCGAACAAATTCAGTTGAAGAAACACATTCACACAACCATTAAAAGGCATGAAAATATTAAATACTATCTATTCCCTTCTTTACTACTTTCCAATATTTATGAGCAGGGCTTATCTTCTACCAGTGGCAATCTACATAACTCAAAATTTACCCACGACATGTAACCAGAGGGTCACCTTCATTTCTAATTGTGGGCCCTTCTACATACTACTGTGCCAACCTGTACACAGTGACAACTTATTTATTATTTCCTCAAATAACTTCAACAACATTGCTTGGTATTTCTAGAAGATTTTTTTATTTTTTTTTAATAGTTTCTAGATTTCCCTCTTACAATTGTTCTGATTTCACTGCTGTATTTTATACACAAAGATTTTCTATTTGATGTCACATGCCCCGTATATATTTCAACAAAATTTGTGCCTGACAAGTCAATATAGAATGCAATACATTTAAGGTAAATTGGTTTTATGGAATGAAATCAATAATTTAGCAAATACCTTTTAATGAATTATTATGTTTGCTTCTCATCAAAAAAGAGTTTTTTTCCTGTAAGGTCTCAATAGCATGACCATAGAATGATCTAAGCTGATTAGACATATCTACAATAAATCATTTAATTCCTAAGTGTCGGAAGAAGTAATTGTAGAGTCTGTAACTAAATTACGTGCTTTTATACTACTACTATCTTTTTCAAAGTGGAGCAGTATATCCTGTCAGGATAAGATAAAAGCTTTTACTGTTCTTTGTATATTCACTACCATGTTTCACCTTTAGCAAGCTTGACCGTGAGTGAATAACAGTGAGGAGAAAATTTCATTTAATTGTGATTTTCAAATTTTATTTCAAGTGTCTGAATACATTAGTGAGATATTTTTTTAGATACGTGGACAATGTTCAATACATTGTTTTCATTTTAAGCTATTCTTAGTGATTCTTCAAAGTGTTAATTCTTGTAATTCAAATGTTAATAGAAATATTCCAGCCTTTTTATATTCTATGCAAAAGATGTACTGCTGAGATAGAAAAACTTCACAATTTATTTTTACTTCCCTATCTTCTTGGTTATCATACTTGGATAATTTCCTCAGAAGTAAGCATCAGCATTTAGAGGTAATATAAATGTATTATAATCCTTTAAGCCACACTTAGCTAATAGATTGTACTTTTTACAAGCCAATTTGTGTTTATCCTAAGATACCATACTTTACTTGGAAACATAATTGTTCACTGATAGATTTTCTAGCTATAAAATGTGCGTGTATATTTTTAAGCTAAATGTAATAAATGGATTTCATAGGTATATGAAAAACCAATAAAATAAATTATGCTCTGCAAGAGAGCTTTTAACTGGTGTATATTTCAACCATTCAAGTTTCAATTTGTTAAATTTTTTATGTGCACATTCCAGTATTACATGTAATATTAGAAGCTATGATTAGAAACAAGCCTAGGGGACTAGATGAATCACAGGGTTGCTAATAGGATATTAAGTCTTTTGCATCTACATAGTCATTTGGTTGAAATCTAGCCAACATTATAGGGTACTGTATTATAATCTGCCAAACGAAATGACTATGTTCCAAGACCCAATTCTATTGAAGAGAACGCTACATTCTTTATACTGACCAATGTAATCATTATAAGGTTAAAGGTAGTTCATTTTATACCAACTCATGACTGTCATCGATACTTGCTCTCTGAAAGATCAATAAAGGTCCTTAATTAGCATGTAATGTGAGAGTTTTGTGTGATGTAAATATCAGAATAGAAGGAATTATACATTTAAATAACCTGTATCATAAGGATATTTTTAGAGACACGTACTTTTTTAAAATGTCCTAACTATAATATGATAACATGGAGTTAAAGCTCAAAATATAATAAATAAAGAGGCACTGAAGACAGCAGTGAAATTATTAATCAAATTATCTATCTCTTTAACATATTTCATGATCTTAAATATAAAAAAGCTCAAAATATAATAAATAATGAAGCACTGAAGACAGCAGTGAAATTATTAATCAAATTATCTATCTCTTTAACATATTTCATGATCTTAAATATAAAAAGTAACAATAATAGTTATGAGATCTGAAGCTGGTTCTGTGATGCAAAGGAAGTAATTTATGCTAAAGTTACAATTATAATGTCTGTAAAAATTTATGGCTAAAATGTAGAGATTTGGCTTAATATATGTGACATAAAGCACAATTAAAATATATTATTTTGATTTTATTTCAGATTTTTACATTTGTTTTCCATTCATCCTGTCTTATGTCTGTAAGAGAGTTGTTTTAACATGCTCCTGGCATAAAGTATAAAATACATCGAAAGATAAGCACTTTTTAATGTACTTCTTGGGCATTAAGAACATGAACATTTCTCTAATTCATTAATTTGCCAGTAATTCTCTTTCTGATGAAGAAATTCGCCAGTGGCTGTGATCTCGGCTCATAACCAAAGTAATGTGATAGATTTTCCTGAGTCATACATGGAAATTAGCCCCATTAATTCATAGTGGTTGTTTTCAAACATACTTTACACCCCAAAATACCTAGGGAATTTCTAGTAGTTCATTGGAATTAGTCGTTCATTAGGCAATAATTCTCAAATAGGGGTGGGGTTGTAGCATATTTCAACATTTCTTCAAGGTGGGAGTGTGGTTGTCTCACGCTGTCATTTCACCTTAAATCACTATTTCTAGAACTATTTCTGATATTCTTCCTTAGGAGGATTCTTAAAGTCATGGGTCCATAGCTCTATGGAATTTCTACTTATATGGCTGTGATATTTATTTCTTTGTTCATTCAGAAAGATGAATTGTCTACTATGTTTTATATACAATACTATCGATTTTGGAGTTTTTTTGTTTTTGTTGTTATTCCCAGTTGGTTGCCCTGTAGATTCCTAGTAAAACCCTTAAATAAAAAGGAATGTGCTCTATGCTTGTGTGAACAGAATGCAAGCAAAAGTAGGGCTGGAGAAAGCTGGATGGGACTGAGTAGCACTTTCAGAAGACAGAGAAAGGTAGCTATACACTGCCAAGGAGCAGAGAAAAGGGGCAGTATCTTACCTAACACGCTAAATGTGTATTTCAGACAGGAAGCTGACAAAGCTTTGGCATTTTTATTCAGACATGTATAAAAACAAAACAAAAAACGTTAATGATGTAACAGATATTTTCCCCCAGTTCACCATCCAAGGGGACAGAGATCTGAAGAGGGACCTTCTTTCTGTCCCACCTGGAAGCTTCTCACTACTGCATGACAGTAGCTCCTACAATTGGATCTTGGGGACCCTTGTGGGTAAGGATTGGCTATCATTTACACATGTGTGGGTTATGGTTTACACAAAGATGTCCAATTATTTTTCCTTCTGACCCCCCACCCACCAATTCCTGAGATGAGAGGTCTGGGTACAGGAGGAGAATGTGGTTGTTGGGGTTAGACTTGATTCAGTGTGAAAATAAGGACTCTGACTTATCTCAGTTTTCCTTGACATCTTACAGTTAGAGATGTGCACTGGAATTCAATACTATCAATTTTGGACACAAAGATTAATTCAATTCAAACTGTACTATTATAGACTGTAGAAAAGAGATGCCTGTAAGTGAATAATTAATGCCATTTTAGGGAGTGAAAAATAATTTTCCCTCTATCATCTGAGTTCTTGGCTGGGATGAACCACTGTAACACAAGACAGATTAACAAGAGAAGAAAACAAGTTTATCAACATGTATCTTTTATATATACATGGGAAATTCCCAAAGAATGAGTATTTCTCCAAGAGGTGATTAGAGTTTTGGCTTATATAGTATCTTCAAAAAAGAACAGAAAATTTGTAGAGCAATGACAAGACAAAGAAGAAGGACTTTGAGTCTCTAGGGATATGAGATCATGGGAAGGCTAAGGCAGTAGTCTCCTCCTACCCACACAGGGTAAGTTCCAAGATCCCTGGCTGATGCTTGCAATCATGGAGAATACCTGCCTCTATAAATACTATGTTATTTCCTACATGCATACTTATGATAAAGTTTAACTGGCAGATGCCACATCTCCAGTAATTTTTACATTTTTTGGTTCAAATTTTATTCATGAATCTGTGTAGCCATCCCTTACTTGTAGTAAATATCTTGGTGTTACTTATTTCAGGGCATCCCTTGCTGAAGTCTTCATATAGGCTCATTGCTTTCTAGCACAACACATTGCTATCATCGAAATATGTTCTTTTCTTGTCTTCTACCCCTAAATTTAATGCCTTTTTCATCTTAACTAAGTGCATATTATGCACTGTGGCGAAAACTTTTGTTGTTGTGAGGTACAAGAGCCAAACTAGCACAAATTTATTTTTCCTTCTTCTCAATTTTATGGATGATTTGATCTTACCAAAGACCTTAACAACTTCAGTGTACAATTTTTTTTCTTTCCTCAATAAGTTGAAGACTTTTATCTTTTCATTTAAAGGAAGCACTTTATGGATTTTCTATGGCATATCTGAATGACCAGCATCACTAGTCTTGCACTTTGGGGCCATTTTTAATCAGGGTGACTTGAACACATGCATTGGGATACCACAAGAGTCAATCTGATAACCAAGACGACTACTTCTAAGTGACTAATGGGCAGGCAGCATAGACAGCATGGATCCACTGGACAAAGGGAAGATTCATGTCCCAGGCAGGACAGTATGAGACTTTGTCACAGTACTGCAAATGGTACACAATTTAAAATTTATGAATTATTTGTTTTTGGAATTTTTCATAGAATATTTTTGGACCACAATTGACCACAGGTAACTAAAACCATGGAAAGTGAAATCATAGATACGGGGGGACTACTGTATATAGGAGTTTGTTATACACATCAGCCTTTCTCTGATTCCATCTCAAGGCTTGAAAAGGGTTTGCAGTTATCCTCAGTGATCAACCCTTGTTCTTCCACCTGGAGTGAAGAGGAGAGACACATTTGTGTTTGTAAATGTATGTTCTGCTTTAAAGCAAATAGGTGGAGTGCAGAAAATTTGTCTTGTATCTGTTTCTTAATTGCCTTTAGCTCAAAATAATTATTATACCAAAATGACATCTTTGGGGGTGGCATGTTCTGGTCTCCTACACTATGTTTTGTGGAGTGGTAGATAGAAAGTCTAGGGATTGAGAAAGGCTTTACAGAGAAATTGACTTTTAAGCTGAACTTTGAATAATCGGTCACCTCACCAGACAAAAACAGGGTGACAAACATTCCAAAAAGATTAAAATATAAAGGGAAATAGCACCAAGTAATGAACTAGTATGATAATTAGCAAACTATAGCTAATTCCATGTATCTCTAATTCCCAGTGAATGTGAGTGATTGCTAGAGTGAGTGAGACTAGGGAGATTGGTCAGGTCAAGAGCATCCCTACCCACCCAAATTTGAAAACAGTAGGTCTATAATGGGTTCAGAGTTTGTAGATTCTGACGCAGATTCTTAAACTCTACTAGCTCATAGTATCCAGGAATAATCATCAAAATTATTTATTACTTATGAATAATCATAATGGACCATTTGGTCTTCATATGTTAAACACCTAGTTTTAATTTTAAGGGCACTGTTAAGATGTATGAGCTTACTACACTTGATAAAATAGCATACTTGAATTTAAAACAACTTGGTGCCATGTTTGTTTTTGCCCTTGCTATTCTCTTGGGTTAGCACATTTTTCCCTCAAATTTTTCACATGACTGGCTCTTTTATGTTGTTCAGCTTTCAGGTCAAACAGCACCTTCTCGATAAAGCCTTCACTGACCGGTCTCTGTAAAGGAGACAAGGACATACACTATCTATCACAATATTAATGTTTTATTGTATTTACCTCTGAAAGTTGAACACTATTTGAGCTTGCATTTTCAATGGTTTTTTAGGGGCAATAATATTTCTGATATATTTTTTGTTTACTTTTTAAAAACTATGTCTTTTGCTACTAGAATCTAAATTCCATAGCATCTAATGTCTTTTATGTGCAACTCACTATAATATTCTCTGAGATGGGAACTGTGCTCATCTAAATTTTAATGTGTTGGAAAATGACAAGATTTCTGGTACACTTTTTGAATTGGCCCTGAAGTGACAAGCTCCAGCGCTTCAGGGACCACAAACCCTGCCTGGCTGGCCCTAGGGCTGAAGTGTTAATATCTTAGCACTCTTAAAATTCATTCAGAGCGATCATTCAGCCAAAGAATGGGGTGTGGAAAGCATTTGGCATAGGCTACCAAGTCAAACGGACCTAGACTGAAGTTTTTATTTTGCAACATACAAAATGGCAGAGCTTGTGCTTAAATCTCTTGATCAGCACGGAAGAGTGATAAAAGCACCTACAGCATAGGAGGGTTGTCAGAATTCTTCCCTTTGTCCGTTGGATTCACACTGTCTGTGCTGCCCGCCCACCAGTCACTTAGAAGTCATCTTGGTTATATGTTATATATTATATATATTATATTGCAGGTTGGGCTTTTTAAAATTATTTTCTCTTTTTATCCATTTCCAAATAATTTGTATTTTATGAAAAGATTAATAGTTTTATTTTTTAAGGTCGACTGTGGAACTTAACATGACTTGATCCCATGATCCCAGTAGCCAATATTCAGACTAGTAGGGCCTAAAAAAGCCATAGACAAATATGATTTTCACAGGTAAATATACAATATTCACAACATAAAATATAAAGAATTTGAATATTTGCAAGGGCTTGATATACAGAATCTACAAAGTTTAGATTTCCCTATTTTTAAGTGATTCAGGAAAGTTTCTTCAAAATCAAACCCTAGTGGGAAAAGAGTAATTATCTGCTACCTTTGAGAACAAGAATTAGCCTAGACACTAGAAAACAACATTAAGAATTTTATTTTGTTTACTTAATAATTAATATATACATATATAATTAAATAGGGGAGCAACTTCAGAATAGGGTGGGACATTAGAGTTATTGATTTTAAACTTTTCTCCCATTTTTACCTAGTAAATGCTGGATTTTCATGTCTAGTTTTGGCCACTGTCCAAGTAATATTTCTTATTTAGTAAAATCTTATTCTGTTGCTTGAAGATTTTGTTATTAATAACTGATTAGAACATCGATGAAAAGCTATTGTTAGAAAAATGTCGTTCTTCCTAATTAACTTCATTTTGAATCATTTACATCCATTTTGTTGAGCATTCCCCTTTGATCTACATTGTATTGCACTAATGATTTTGCTGCAAACAACATAAATATGTTTTCCATATTCCCTCAGCAAATGTAAATGCTAATAGTACATCTATATGAAAAATGTCAATATAATAAGCTTAGATTAAGTACTAAGTGCTAACCATAGTATGGAACAGCCATATCTAATTAACGAGTGATATTATTTATCTTTAATGTTTTGGCAATTCAAAAGAAATGAAATATTTTACAATGTATCTATAGACTGCAGTTACAAGAAACATTCAAATAACCAGTCATTGTACTTGTATGGAAATAGAGGGATGAGACCAAACTTAACCTCTTTTTTTTTTTTTGGAGACCAAGTCTCGCTCTGTTGCCGGGCTAGAGTGCTGTGGCGTCAGCCTAGCTCACAGCAACCTCAAACTCCTGGGCTCAAGCTATCCTCCTGCCTCAGCCTCCCAGGTAGCTGGGACTACAGGCATGCACCACCATGCCCGGCTAATTTTTTCTATATATTTTTAGTTGTCCAGCCAATTTCTTTCTATATTTTTAGTAGAGATGGGGTCTCACTCTTGCTCAGGCTGGTCTCGAACTTCTGAGCTTAAATGATCCTCCCGCTTCGGCCTCCCAGAGTGCTAGGATTATAGGCGGGAGCCATCGGGCCCGGCCCTCAAACTTAACTTCTTAATCAGAATGCCAGTAAGTACTGCGGATGACATTCTGTGCCTAAACATTATGATAACATAACACAAACTCCTTCCTTTATGCATCAAAAGGTCCTAGAATATTTCCCAATCTGTTTTGTTTTGCATTTGACTCAATATAATGTGCTCATCCTTCAAACTGAAGCCTGTGTTCTCAAATCTGTGGGTATGCTTTTTAATATCCCCTGATGCTCTGTGGTAAGCAGGAGTCTACGACGATCCCCAAAGAGTCACATCCTTGTATGATTTCATCCCCTCGAGTGTGGGCAGAGCCAATAAAATATGACAAAGTTGATGGGATACCATTCTCTTAACTGGGTTACATTATATTTTTAACTAAAGGGTGACTGCATAGCCATTCTCATTATTCATCTTGAACAAGAGATTCTCCTATAGCCTTTGAAGAAGGAAGCTGCCCTGTAGGAGAGAGCCTTTGAGAGGGCCATGTGGTGGGATGGGGAGCCTCAATAAGAAAACAGCGACCTCAGTCCTACAACTGCAAGGGAATGAATTCTGCCAACAACTATGTGAGCCTGGAAGAGGCCCCTGATACTCAGAAAGGAATGCAACACAGTCAACCCTTACATTGAAGCCTTGTGCCACCCTGAGCAGAGTTCCCAGCTAAACTATGCTTGAGCTCCATGAAATCATGAAATAACAAATATGTGTTGTTTTAAATTACTTACTTTTGGTAGTTTGTTATAGGAAGTAGAAAACTAATGCATACTACCTCTTTTACAAAATGTCTCTGTATCTTTTCTTGCATCGCTTCTGCTTGCAGTGACTCCACATCCTACCCTTTACTTCTGTCTCACTGACTCCTACTAATCATCTGGAATCACATCATGTGTCACTTCTCAGAAGACTTTTATCACCTCCAGTACAGAATAGATGAGTTTATATCCCCTCTTCTTCCTATGGTAATTGTATATGCTTTCATATATTGAATTTTAATGGGTTTCCATATAAGGCCCTTAAGTGCACGAATTATGTCTTAACATTACCACATCACATTCTCTAACTTAACATAATTCATTGTGTATAATTCATTCATTCATAATCTACAGCAGTGGTCCCTATATTCCATGTTTCAAGGGGTCCTTATTCTTCAGGATGGATTTGAATACAATACTCTTAATTTGTCTGCATTGGTGTATCTTATAATGGCTGAAGATGATAAATAGCCTCTGGAGAGATATGAAATTGCCTCATTTAATTAGTTAATTCACAACAATGGATGATCTTGATATCAATGCAACTTTTAAGGCATTATAATTTATTGTTTTGGCCAATTGTACTACTTGCAAAGTTCTCTCTACCATATGGTACCAACACAATGGCATTTATGAAGGGTTCATTATGGCTGTGTTGATTTTTCCAGTTCTAAGCACTTGAACTCTTGGAGCCAGGTTATTAAGTATGAAATGTCCAATTTTCTTAAGTACTAAGTTCGACAGTTCATATCTCTGACATTTCACTTTGACACTTCTTGTTTTATGTTTATTGTGAAAGTACATCCTCAGTCTTTCAAACCTATGTTTTGGCTTGTGATTATCTTTCAAAAAAATTTTTAGAGCAATTTTTGTGAAACCATGGATAAGTCAAAAGTTCATGTTATTTTTGAATACGACTTCCCTCGTGGAACTAATGTAGTGCAAACAGCTTAAAATATCAACGAAGTGTTTGGGAAGGACGTGGCTAATGAACACACAGTATGTCGATGGTTTGAGAAGTTCCATTTTGGTGATTTTAATCTTGAAAATGAGCCACACAGGTGAGCTGAGACCAATGTGGATGATGATGAGCTGAAAGCTATAGTGGAAGCAAATCTGTCTCAACCTATGCATGAATTAGCAGCATGATTTGACATTACTATTAATATTCCAACAATATTGGACCATTTGAAGCAAATCTGCAAGGTAAAGAAGCCAGATAGATGGGTTTGGCATGAATTAAATGAATGTCAGAAGAGAAATCATCTTGAAGCTTGCCTTTCTTTGCCATCATGACATAAAGATGAATCATTTCTACACCATATTGTTATGTGTGATGAAAAATGGATTCTTTTTGACAATTGCAAGTGTTTGGCACAATGGCTGGATAAAGATGAAGTTCCAAAACACACTCCAAAACAGAATTATTCATCCAAAAAAGCTAACGGTGTCTGTTTGGTGGTCCAGTGCTGGTATTATCCACTTCATGGAACCTGGTCAATCAATTACAGTGGATGTCTACGGCAACCAAGTGGATGAAACGATGAGATGCTTGTGATTAAGCAGCTGAAATTGGTCAATAGAGATAGGCCAATCCTCTTGCAAGACAACGCTCAACCACATGTTACACAAACAATGCTTTTGATACCATAGCAGCTGGACTTGGAAACTCTCATCCACCATATTCTCCAAACATTGCACCAACTGACTACCACTTCTTCCTGGCTTTGGACAGCTTCTTGAAAGGAAAATATTCAATTCTCGACAAGCTGTGTGAAAAGCCTTTCATGATTTCATCGCCATTGGCTCTCCAGACTTCTTCACTGCTGGCATAAACAAGCTACCGTTAAGATGGCAAAACTGTGTCTATAGTTTCGGTGCATACTTTGCTTAATTGTACTGCTTCTGGTCTGAGATATAATAAACTACAGTTTAGATTTGAAATTGGACATTTTGTATTTAATGACCTAATATTTAGCTGAGGTAGACTAGAAGCGCAGGAAGAAACACTGAACATTAGGTTGAATTTGAACTTCAGAAAAACAAATAATAATTGTTTAATATAAGCATGTCCCAAATATTGCATGTGACATACTTATGCTAAAATTTGCAGAATATGCCTTTATACCAACAGAAACAAAATTATTACTATGTTTTTACTTCAAAGATGTGCTTAATAAAAGTAAACTTTTGGATTTATGATTTGTTATAGTTATATTTAAAGAAGATATTATGGGGAAAGTATACTCAATAAATATTTTTCCTTTGGAAAATTTAAATTTTGTCTATCTGGGCTAAACATTAAAGTTTAAATTAAATTTCTTTTCTATGATGTTAGATTATTCCTGCATGAATGATTAGATTAAAATAATCACAACATATAGGAAAGTTTAGTGAAGTAGAAGGAAGAAATACAAAACACATTACTAATTTAATTTTGGTCATTATCATTTTATACCTGAAAGTATAGCAAGACATGCATTAATTTGTAAGGGCTGTCATAACAAAGTACTACCACCGAGTGGCTTAAACAATGGAAATGTCTTGCCTCACAGTTCGGGAGGCTAGCAGTCCAAGAACAAAGTATCAGCAGAGTTGGTTCCTCCTGAGGGCTGTGAGGGAAAATCTGTTCTGTGACCCTCCGCTAACTTCTGGTGGCTGTCCGGCAATCTCTGACATGCGTTGGCTTAAATCTCTGCCTTCATCATCACATAGTATTCTCCTTGTGGGCTTATCAGTGTTCAGATTTCTCCTTTTTATAAGGACAATAGCTGTATTAGACGTCCACCCTACTCCAGTATGATCTCGACTTAACAAATTATATCCATCATGACTTTATTTCCATATAAGGTAACATTCTGAAATACCAGGGGTTAGGAGTTCAACATATAAATTTGGAGGTGGGCTAGGAAAGGCATATTTAAACCCCTACCAATATGGCAGAAAGAAGTGGACATGAAAATTCCAAACAGTTAGGACAACTAGATTCATATTTGATCCCTGGCTATGTGTACTGCCTTTAGA
Source organism: Indri indri (assembly GCA_004363605.1). Classification (NCBI taxonomy): domain Eukaryota; kingdom Metazoa; phylum Chordata; class Mammalia; order Primates; family Indriidae; genus Indri; species Indri indri. Next base: position 17,007 of record RJWJ010031361.1, read on the forward strand.
AAATCTCTTAATTTCCTTCTCAGTTGTATAATGTGTAAAATGGAGCTAATGACATCAGCCTAGTTTGCAGGGATTTTGTGATACTCAAAAATTGTAAATTTTTTACATGCATTCTCAAGTTAAATATGAATTGGCCCTTTAGAGTAAATTTTGAGCTAAAGAATCTACAAGTCAAAATATAACTGGTGAAACACATCATTTATTTTTAGCATTCAAAAATGGAATCTAGAAAATAACTCTGAAATCTTTCTCAACTACTACTTTGTGCTGTATTGATCCAATTGACAGAGGGACCTAATATTGCCAGTTCATCCCTTTTTCTCTGTCAGTATAGCCATGACTACCTGTCCTCATTCTTTTTTTTCTATGTAATATTATTAAAAACAATATGTGACCTTGGCATTAATGGTGCAAAGAATAATAGATAATAGACATTGTTCTTGATGTGTTAAAAATATATTGATGGCAACAGAAGAAAAATAGAAAGAAAATTATGGAAAGATTATTAATTACTTTCATTAAGTTTTCATATTCTGACTTTAAACAATGAATAAATATATTTGGAGAAAAATGGAAAATTAAGTGCCAATATCATTTGTGAATAAGATGCAACAGAAAAACACAATAGCAAATCAATCTACCAGATTAATCTTTCATGGCCGGGAATAATTTATTCCAAGAGTTAAGTGATGTTTTACAATGATAAATTTTATTTGTATATTCCAATGCATTATTTAAAAGAAAATAACTTAAATAATTATGCTGAGGATACAAAAATATTATTAAATTCAGCACTATTTGTGATTGAGAAACAACCTTAAGTGAGACAGACATATATTGAAAATATTTTTGCATAAAATACACATACCTGAAACCATTAGCAAGATTCATTTCTTATTCAGTAATTTTGAAATATAAATGCACAGAAAAGAGTATTATAATTGCAAGAGTACTGCAATGAACATTTTTATATACTTCTAGATTCACCATCTTTGAATATTTTATTCCATTTGTTTCTGCTCCCTTTTTATTTCTCAACTCTTTGAGAGGTCTTTGACAGAGAGGATGCCAGTTTATTATTAAATACTTTATTACATGTTTCCTAAGATGAGAGCATTCGCCTATATAACCATACGGTAATGGTCATGCTCAAAAAATTTAACATTAAAAAATAACATCAGGGGGAGGAGCCAAGATGGTGGAGGAGAAAAGCCGCCAGAGTGTCTCTGCAAAAAAGACGAATTTTAGAAGAAAGAGAAAAAAATAAACTAGCAGAGAAACATAGATCACTTGAGGGTCAGAAGGAAGGGTGCCTGAAACTACAGGAGACTCCACGGGAAGAAATTGCAGAGGAGAACTGGAAGGAGAAAGGTCCCGAGAGGCTTGGAGACCAGTGACAAGGGTAGGTGGAGCAGTTAACTTTTCCCTCCCTTGCATCTCGGACTGCTGGTGGGCTCCTGAGAGGCTGGAGAGACCTGCCGACACCAGCCCAGAGACGGCTGCCACCAGTGAGCAGTGGCCTCTTGTGGACACGGTGCTGGGTTCCCAGCCACCTCAGGGCACCTCCCCATGCACAGACCTGAGCCTATCGGCAGACGCCACATTGCTCCATTCTCTCCTTCCCCTCCCTACCCGTGGGTGCCCAGAGAGACAATTTAGCCATCACACAGAGGCATCTCCAAGGAACGGGACCTTTCCTTTAGGGGCCATACAGCAGACTGAGGGGTACTCAGACTGCGAGCTCCCTACCTGCCAGCATTCCCAGGTGCTGCTTGCCTGGGAACTCCAGGAGAGTGGGACAAATCCCGAGGTGGAGTGAAATCGATCCAGCTTGGGCACCCTGCAGGTGATTCAAGAACAGCATCCCTCCTTCTGGCAGGGTCAGGGATTGATCTCCAGGGCCCAGGGGACAGGCCTGCAAACCAGACCCCATACACCCAGGTCACGATCGCACTGCCCCGGGACACAGAAGGGAGATCTGTGAATGAGCCTACTGAGGAGTGTGTGCCTTCAGGGGCAGATCAGCATGCCTGAGCGGCAACCTTCCTCCAAAAAGAGGGCTGTGCACCCAGCTCAGGCTGTGATCCTGGGTGGGGAACCTTCCGGCCCACATCACAGCCAGGGGAGATCCATTGGCCTGAGGTCCTGCTTGCTGGCAGAGGCCTGGGAGAGGCCACGGAGTGGGGGAGGTTGGAAGGGAGCAAGACCTGCTCCAGAGTGCGGGTCATGGACAGCCCCAAACCCCAAGCCCAGACTATTCAGCTG
>RJWJ010031362.1:0-19277 GCA_004363605.1 Indri indri
GGGAATCAATGCTCTTAAATTACTGCTATGTTGTGATCAATAGATTATTTTCACTGGATTCTTCAGTACAATATTTATAAATGTTCTAATAACTATACATTTGCTATAAACTGTACTGCATGGACTCTGTTCCAATTCTACCTTATCTGCGATTCTATATCTGACTCCTTAAATCCTCAGTAAACTCACTTTTGATTAAGCCTCTTTAGCACTTACAATCCATAATACAATTAGCAACCCTATTATAAACATTGCTGCAGAGCTTTAAGTACATTAGTCTTAACTCCTCCTTATAAGCATCTCAAGGGCAGGAGCCATTTCTTATTCTTACATATGGACAACAGTGAGTATACAATGGGCAAACAATAAAAATTTCATGATTGACAAAGAGATGTATCATAATATATTAATCAAATTTTCCTGGCTAGTTTCTCTCCCAACCAGGAATAGAAATACCCATGTTTCCTGACTGTTTTGCTAGGTAAGCTGATGCACTGAATTCAACATATAGAACGCTTCTTTCTTACATGTGGGGATATCCGCTTGCACCTTCTCCAGCATATCCTAGGTTCTTGTAGCATTCAGGTTTTTAACATGCATCACTCACATGTAACAATACATATTGTATTTTCACAAATGGGAAACACTCATTTTAAAACAAAGCTATTAGTTTACAAGGCAAAGAAGCGAAATCATAAATAACTGCATGTTAAACAGTTAAAGGTACAGAAAGGACGATTATTTATTGTCTAGTATTTTCAATATCATCTATTAATGCAAATGTGGATAACTCATTGTCAATAGTGTCATTTTTTAAAAACTAACGAACTGTGTAGAAATAGATGTTACTAAAATAATAATGTTAGCAAAATGTAAATTAGTATTTCCTATGTAACTTCTAAGTTTACTTTTTTCTTGACACTTTTCAGGTCAAGTGAAATGCTGAGGGAGTCTTCCCTGACCTCCCCCTCCCCTGCTTTAGTGAGGTAGTCTTCCTTTATGTTCCCACAGTACCACTATCACAACATTTATCCTTCCTGATATATCTGTCTGTCTCCCTTCCCTAGACTGTGAGCTACTCAAGGGCAAGATCGGCCTCTCATTTACCCCAAGTCAATGTCTGGTATGTACCTCAATCACCTGGCAAATAAATGATTACCAAATAAATGAAGGAATAAATGGGTGAAAAAAATCACAGAAAGAAAGGCAAGCAGAATGAGATTAAATGCCTTTTTAACCAAAATTAACTCTATCTACTATGGGCCATTAAAAAACTGCTACAAATGTGGTTAACGGGTAGCTTAAATCAGTAAGTTATGTTATAATCTATAAAGATTCTGCTGCTGTTAAGTTTAGCAAACTTTATGGAAAATAAAAAAAGGAATTAGAGAAGCTTGAGCCAAATTTGATGTACTCACAGGAACCGAAAGAAAGTAGGACCTGTTATAGAGTTGAAGGAGGGCCTGAGTAAACTAATCGGAAATAAAATACAGTAAATACAATTGTTTTAGAATATTGCAAAGTAAAAACTAAGAATTCAATGTTTTCAAATAGCATTTCTTGATGAACAAGATTTCCCTCCAATTTTTTTCACTCAATAACCGTAATAAAATAAAAGGAATAAAAGAGATGAAAAACGTAGGAAACCTATTTCATTATACTAGATATTAAAATGCTTCCTATTCAAATCCCTCTAAGGTGCTTTTAATATTGTTAAAATTATTATCACATCCTTAATTATAACATCCCTTTCCATACAAAAATGTAAGCAAAGCATTTATACAAAGATTAAATCAACTGAAATTTACAGTTGAGCTATAGTCATTTTCTCATATGTATACTATGTATATACGTACATAGAGCTTATGAAACATTTAAAACACTGAATCAAGGCCTGGTTCTTACCTCAAAATACTGAAAAATAAAACAGGTCCAACAGTAAGTATATAACAAGTTTGGACCTACTTTTATAAATAAGAATGTCTAAATGATATATGCAATTGATACATAGTTATTTATCTGATTTCTAGAATCAGAGAGTTTCAGCCTGAAGGAACTAGACTATCTACCTAAGGAGGGAGTTAAGCCCAAAGTACATTCATAGGCAAATAAGCACATATTTGGAAATCTTAAAATCAAATAAATGTGTGAAGAAATTTATTGCAACCTCAGTTAAACACATTAAATTTTTCTGTGGAAATTTAAGTTTTAGGTAATATGTAAATGAACTACAAGAACATGCCAGTTTTAATAATAAAATAAAATTACCTGCTGAACAAAAACATTGTTGAGGTGATTAGCCAGTCTCCGGGCAAAATGCTCTCGCAAGTCACTGAAACGCTGCTGTTGCTGTTTGACTGCCAAAAGCATGTCATGGCCTGAAACAGAATGACGTTTCTTGACAGATTTAATGGGTACAGAGATTTCCTTGATGTTTAATGAAACATTAAGCATGTCTAAAGTTTTGAAGAACTCAGTTTTACTGGTTTATTCACTTGCTTTATAAAAAGCAAGCAAGAGAAAAAACGGTAAAGCCCAGTGATTCTCAAAGTGTGGTCCTGCCTCAGCATCACTTGTGAGCTGTTAGAAATGTGGATTCTAGGACCTCAGCCCAGACCTACTGAATCTCGGGATGGGGCCTGGCAACCTCTGTTTTAACAAGCCCTCCAGGTGCTTCTGACTCACACTCAAGTTTTGAAACCACAGCCTAGAAAAACCTTATGCTCTCTGGTCTAACCAAAGCATCTACTTTGTGCTAGGTTCTACGGACAGTACCAAAGAAAGATCGTGGTGTTTAAACTAGAGTCACTGATGGTCAGTCAGAAGTAACTGAAGTGCAAAAGTTCTCAGTGTCAACAGAAATAAGCTGAGACATCTGTGAAACTTGTTTGAGTAGCTAATAATGTAACCTAAACCACTTGTCCCATGTATTTCCTGTCAAAATCTTTATACCAAGGTGCAGGATTAGTTTCAAATTCTTGGTCAGATTGTTATCATTCCAACAAACATACCTGGTCGAAGAGCTACATTCATGCACTGCAGAAGAGCATCGGCAGCATTGGTGCAGGCCTCAATACCTCTGGAAGAAGCAAGATCTCCTTCCTGAAGGGCCTTTATGTGACCTTTGGCTAAGTCCATGTGGTTCTGGAATATATGCAAATATACCATTTGCACCTGTAATTCTGGGAAATTTACAGACAAGATGCTACTCAATCCTATCACTAGGTCTTTGGAATTATTTTAAATCCTGCTCTCATAAGGAAATTAGGAAATGTTTACAAATGGGTTTTATATATTGTCATCAGTTTTTGCTGTTGCTGTTGATAACTCACACTTACCACAAGGAACTCTATCTCAGACAGGAGTTTTACAATATTAGTGTTACTAAGATGAATTAGGTGGTTGCTTTCAGAGATCTGATCCATTTGTTCTTTTACACTTTGCAGCATTTCCTCGTAACTGCTCAGTTTCATCTCAATCTGATCCACCTCCTTTAGAGCCTCATCCAGCAATTGCATCAGGATGTTCACTTGTTTTTCAGAGGCCATGATGGACTGGATGTTGGCCTACAAAGTTAAAGACAAGAAAACACCTCATGTTATTTAAATGTGTAAAAGAAATATAAAGATAAAATGTTGCTAAATCTCTTTGAAAGCTGAACAACAAAAATTGATATACATGTACACATCTACTTTAGTTTTCACTTTATGTTCCTCCACTTTTTAACAGTATTTCATAATGGAACACTTGCCTCAATATCAAGGTTAGGTACCATGCCTCAGCGTTTTATAGTTCCACAGACTACACAAGTAGGGTTCAGTCCCAGAGTATATCATCAGTAATGGCACATTCTCATTTCTGTAAATTTAGGGGCATTGGGCCATGTCATCAGTAACATATCTTCCAATTCTACCAGCTATTGAAATTTTCTATTCTTCTTAACATCTATGTGAATCCCTAAATAAAAGCACGATCACCTTTGTAATATCTTAGTTGAGAGGGTAGCAGTGGTATACCAATCTTTGAATCTTGTATACCACTTTGAAACTAATTTATAACTGTAGTGTGATTGGTACCAACAGGAAGTGAAAGAGCATGTGGACAAAAGATAGAGCCTTCTATTATCTTTTTTCTTTTCTCTTTCATCTGCAACTTTGGGTTTTTTTTTCCAGGCGAAGAAGTAATGAATTACCATCCCCTTATCACTGTTTTCTAAATCAGTGGTCCCCAACGTTTTTGGCTTCATGAAGACAATTATTCCATGGACTGAGGATGGGGTGCTGGGGTGTTGTGGGTGTGTGTGTGTGTGGTGTGGAGCTCAGGTGGTAATGCACAGCCTGTTTTCTAATGGACTGGTAACAGGCCACAGCCTAGGGGTTAGGGATCACAGTTCTAAATGATTCTGACTACTGATTCTGAATTCCCTGAAATAAGAAAACTGCCCAATCCAAAATTAAATTGCAAAGCCATATGATGACTTGGGACATATATACAATATTAATTGGAATGGAAAATATAAATCACTAAACCATATTAAGATGGCAAGCAACATAGTGTGATTAAAAAACTTGGACAAGAAATTAAAAGAATATTGTACAGTTGGTGCTGTGGTTTCACACGTTATTTTATATACTATTCATAGTAATTCAGGTGTAAATACAAGGCAACCTTAAAAGTCAGCAGGGCTCAGAACCCATTGATATCTCTTAAGTAACAAAATTTGGGTTTTATCTGCCCAGGACAATTTCCACTTTGACACTTTGAAATCTCTTCTAGGCTTTGCCTCCAGTGCATTTTGTAAATTTGTAAGCTTGGACTATTCATGTAATCTCTCTAGGCCTGATTTAGACCCCATAACTTCTATACCTTATATATATAAAACGCCAAAAATTTTTAGGTCTTTAAAATGTTCCTTATTCTATAAGAGATATCTCAAATGCTTACCTTTTCTTAAAAACAAAACAGAACAAAATTTTAAAAACCCAAATGATTTGTTTTAGATTATTCTCACATAAGTGGTGCTATGCATTTAGATTACAGACTCAGAAACTGTGTATACAATTTAAAAGGCTCTATGCTAAAATATTTTAGCGGAGAAGTCACAGATCTTTTCCCCTGGCTCTCCTGTTTTCACCACACTCTGCTGCCTTTTGGTAAACGATTCACTTATTTTAGCCAACATTTTTTCTGCTTCATCCCCATTTTTTTTTTCCAAACCAAAAACACGCTATTCTTTGGCACCGAGCTATTTATTCTGAGGTGTTTCAGAGATGGGGCAATCAACTCCCAAGACGTTTTCTGGTTGTCTACTTTTTACTTCCATTACTTCGTATCAAGAACCTTCCAAAATCCAGAACCTCAGCCAACTGCCTTCATTGGCTTAATAGGAATGGTTCTATCTTTTGCACAAGAACAGTGCAAGATTGATGGCAGCTGGTAATGTGCTTATAGATAAAGACAGCAATAAGTTGTCTATAATGGCTTAAGTGCTGAGGCAGTAAAATACGAACATCACCAGCCTTCTAATCCACTACGAATCACTTATTCACAGATTACAAGCAAGTCTTACCCCATCTAGCACCTGCAGCTCTCTGGACAGTTTTTCTGCAAAGGCCTCAGCATTAGAGATTGCATATTCACAGCCTTCCATCATTATTTCAATATCTTGCTCTTCTCTTGCATTTAACTCTTGGTATTCATCCACTGCTTCTTCATCACCTCCTGCCACACTCTGATTTTCTCCACTTGGAACAGATTCTTAAAGAAGGTAAAAATTCAAAATAAAATAGTCAAAAAGTAGGAAGAACTATGACATGGTACTTATAGCTGGGTAAGGTCAATGTTAAGCACAGGTTACATTTAGTGGCTGAAAAATGGGAAAGAATGATTCAAACTATATGAGAAAAAAACTTATTTTTTATAACGAATTTCATGTTAATGAAATAAAGTCCTAAAAAATAACAAATAACAAGCATGCAGTCTAACGCACTGACTTGTAAATGTTAAAACAGGCTTTCATCACAATTCCCCAAACACAAAATACAAAAACAAAACACAAAAACAGGTGGAAACAAACCTAACCATTTTTTCCTACCTGAGGTGGTTGTTGCTCTACTAAAATAACAACTATGAATTCAATACACATGAAAACAATTTGCTTTCCTTTTTTCCCCAGGTAACATTTTTCTTTTGTCATTTTTATTCTTTTCATTTTTGTTATGTTTGTTCAAATAACTTTTAATTAAAATGAAAAAATGCATCTACAATCCACAATTTATTTTAGACATTGAAAATATTAACTGAATTTTCCATTTCTTAATTTAAAAAAATGTCATTTGCATTGACACAATTTCTAAAGATGAGCTATAGAAGCTTTCTCAATAACTCTAATATGAGAACACAACGTGGCTGATTGAAATTATAAAAATTTAAATAGTTTTCACGCTTCATAACAAAAGACCAAGAGGTCAAATCTGAAGTGCTTGCTGATAAATGTTTCAGTTCATTTTTTTGAGAGAATACACCTAGCATGTGGGCATTTTATATAAAGCTTGAGGTTTGGAGAGTAAAATGAATGAAATCATTTTTCACCCCTAAGACATTATTTTGCCACTCTAAATAAAGCTATTGATTTCACTGACTTTCTGGGACATGATTTAAATCACAAACTCTCAATACTTTCATTATTCATTATTTTATATGAAAATGAATACTTACACTCAGCATAACTTGAAATATGTTCATTTGTCCCAGAACAAAAAACAGCTAATTTGAAGCAACAATGTATTTACTCTTAAGAATGATAAGACATTAGGCAGATTTACATAACACCCCAGAATGAAAAGCAGAGGACTAAACTTTTGGTAAAGGCAATTACAGATTACAGTATATAAGTTCTTTTTTTTTAAAAAATGTAAGTTCTTTAGAGAGGTATCACCGAGCTCCTGGTCCTTTGAATGAGTCCATTTCAGTTCATTGTGAAAATGTTAAACTGTCATGTGTGACCACTTATTAGCCACTAGGGGGCAGGGACTGCCCTAATCATTCCATACAGGTCCTCACACAAGTAGACATTTAAAATAAACAAATATTTTAAAAGATCACAATAATTGCTTCAGAAATATTTTCTCTCCCATGAAACATCTTTTGATAGCCAATAATAAATACCATCATTAATTTTACTATGATATGGATTTTATAAATAATAAATGTGTCCCTGTACATAATTTCATAAAATATGCAACCAACAGTACATAACAATGGCAACTAATAAAAACATATGGCATAGAAGAAGAAGAAAAGGTGTTACGCACCTTCTGTAACTTTAGGCAGTTCTGGAGAGTAAAAAGGTATGAAAAAAGCAGAGGAAAGTAAGCAAAGAATATTAGCTGGGTAGAAAAGTATACAGGCTTAAATTTTTAAAATACTACCCATATTTCATTTGAACTTCATGCTAAATTAAGGTTCAAAAGACATCATCAAGATCAACTACAAAGTGGAAAGATCCGTAAGAAGCTAAATTTCCAGTGTTTATTTCTTATTCATTTTCTGATACTGGCTAAAAATGTATTTATCTTTCTATTTTCTCTTAGTCTTTTAAGAAAACAGCACTAACCAACCCTTAGAAAACTGGAAAACAAATCATTTCCTGGGTATTATTTTTAGGTTGGTTGTGACTCATGCATTTGATCTAGTTATATTACTCCAGGCCCAAAAACTTTACCCAGACACACCTTCACAAAGGATTAGTCACAAAACACTGTTAGAGAGGACAAGATTGAGTCAAGTAAAAAAGCACACGAGGTATCAGTTCAAGCTGGCATTTAAGGATTCAAGTCAAAGATATTTTTAAAATACGGCTGCAAGTAAAAGAATGAAAATGAAAAGACCACTGCTAGCATTTACAATTAGAAAAGTCTATAATCTTGGATAATGATAGAGCTCTTAAACGGTGGTAGTAATAATTTTTTATTTGTTTTCTAATATCACCCAAAGCTTGGTGACATTTTTTTTAAAATGAGAATTAATGGCCATGAGTTTAAGGCCAACTTAAACAAGTTTGTAGACATTAATAAAGCTATTCCCTGAACTCCACTAAACCAAAGCAACAGTTATTGATCTAGAAAAAGTGATTTTGAAAGTATGATCCTTAAGACTCTTCTCAGTATTCTTAAAATTGATCTCAATTAGGGTTAATGTTTATAAACATGAATATGTCTTCACTTTTGTTTTATGCCCTGAAAAATTAAATGCCTTTTTTTTTCCCTTAAAGTTAGATACTTCAGTTTCAGAAACAGCAATACTCTTCTTATTGATTTTGGTAATATTTCTTAATAAGGTAGATCAAGGTAGAATATATATTTTCCCATATGACTGTCCTAATGAAACGTATTGGTTTAAGATACATCTTAGGCAATAAATAACATCTGGAAATACATAATATTTGAAAACAGAACAGCAAGCTTGTGAATCATTGACTGATCAGAATTTCAACCCTGAAATGATAAAAAGCAAAAGCCATTCAAAGCAAATTAAACCACGATTCAAGGTATGAAAAATTACCATAATTTTCTTGAAGGTCATTCCTTCGACACGCTCATTGCCAAGATGTTGGGGACCAATGTTGGTGAAATGGCAACCCTGTGGGCTCCCACATAAGCCCAGCCCTACTGGTGTCTGTCAGATGGGACTTGCCTCTGCCAGCCCCAGCATCAAGCCTAAAACCAGTAGCAGGCTTATTAATTAGTAAGTGCTGGGAAAGAATACGACACTTGAGGAGATAAAGGTCCGGCCAAACTAAAAAGGAATATGTAAAACAAAACAGAAGTGACAAAGGCAAGTGACTAAATAAATTAATAGTTTGAAGCATCTGAAACTGCCATTTTTGTAGCTGAATACTGGCAATTTCAGATGTTTCAACCTGACAGAATAGAGGCGTCTATTTTTAAATGCTAATATACAATTTAGGACAAATCTAAGTTTTTTTCCTCAATAAAGAAGAGCAACAACTCTGTTCACCTGCATACTAGCTGTTACTTAAACTGCTTTCTTTGAGATAAAGAATACAATGCAAATTATATCCATAAGGCATACAGAAATATCTTCTTATAATGTTTATATCTTTATGAAAGAAATTTTAAAAGTATAAAATCTCATTGTACCTTTTTGGTAATTAACGGTGGAGTTTTTGTCTTGTAACACAAAATACTGCATAAGAACATTCCTAAAGATACATTGATCAAAAATATCCTAATTAACTTCATATCTAAGAATTTTATCCTGACAACATAAATAATTATTTATTGAGCACTTACTATGTACCTGGCACTGTTTTCATCTCGTTTATATATTAAGTAATTTAATCCTCATAACAACCCTGTGAGGTAGATACTATTATTATCTCTATTTCTGAGATAGGGAAAATTGAAATATGAAGACTAAGAAACCATGCATGATCACATAGCCAGTAAGTGGCAAAGCCAAGATTTTAACCCAGGCAGTCTGATTCCAGAGCAGTGTTCTTAACCACCACACCTACACTCTGCATAAAAATACTGCTACAAGGATATTCATCCCAGAGCTGTTTAAAATAAGCAAAGATTGGAAAACTAAAAATAAATGATTAGTTAAATAAATTATGGTATATCAATATAATGGACTACAATGGAGCTATTAAAAATAATGTTGGAGTAAGTAATACATGAAAAATGTTCGTAATACATTATATGGAAAAGTATGTTAGAAAACAGAATATAAATTTCTTTCTTTCTTAAAAAGTATTTAAATAGGCAAAGAAAAAAGAAAGAAGAATATCTAACAAAATCTTAACAGTAGTCTCCTCTGGGGATTAAGTTTATAAGTGATTTTTATTTATTTAATTTAATGTATTAATATTCTATGATGAACAAGCATCATTTCTGCCATAAAAATTATTTTTAAATTTCCTTACAATATAAAGTAATTCAGTATTCTAATTACTTTGAATAATGTCAAATTACATATTCACTTAAAGATACACTCAATTTTACATATACATTTTTATTTAACTTTACCTTCCAAAAGCTGTGAGCTAACATTCACAAAATCAATTTTCTTCCGGAGATATCGCTGATTCAATTTCCAAATACATGAAATGAATGCATTCTTTTCAGCAGTGCTACTGGCAACCCATTTATATATTTTTTCAAAATGTAAATCAAATTCAGGATTTTCCTGAAATAAAAACATACAAAAGATATTATTTATGATCATATCCCTTTACACTATTAATGTAAAATCTCTATTTAAAAAAAAGGATTGAAGCTGTTCTTAGAAAAAAATGACCATTAAAAGTCAGCTAAGTGAGGCTGGGGGCAGTGGCTTATGCCTATAATCCTAGCACTTTGGGAGGCTGAGATGGGAGGATCACTTGAGGCAAGGAGTTTGAGACCAGCCTGGGCAACATGGCAAGACCCCTGTCTCTACCAAAAATTTTTTTAAAAAATTAGCTGGGCGTGGTGGTGCACATTTGTAGTCCCAGCTACTCAGGAGGTTGAAGTAGGAGGATCTTTTGAGCCCAGGGGGTTGGTGGAGGTTGGTTGCAGTGAGCTATGAGCACAGCATTGCACTCCAGCCTGGGGGACAGAGCAAGACTCCATCTCAAAAAATACAAAAAAATAAAAAAGTCAGCAAAGTGACTTGAAGAGAATGGTTCAGAGAACTCAATTTATAGCAAAAACTTTGCTTACTACCCAAAAGAAGCTGGGTGAAAAACAACAACTGCTGTGGTCTCTTTTTTCCTATGCCCTCAAATATATGACAGGCCACACACTTAGTGGCTTTGTGGCTCAGTTTCCTCATCAGTAAGATGACAATGGTCTCTAGTTTTGATGTGGACCTAATCTTTCTTTTTAAATTGCTTATGGAGTTTTAGAACTACACCTTTTCTTTGATAATGTACTATTATTCATAACTGTGCTTTGCTACTAACTCCTTAATAAGGACTGTATCTTCTAATTGTAAAATACGAGAAAAATATAATATACATCCTGGTGTGCTTTCTAAGAACAAATTAGGTTAAAAGCAGGGACTGCTGCTAATTGTTTTCGATTTTGAAAACACGGAATGATTAAAGGTGTTTCAAAAGTCAAAAATGCTAGTGGGCCTTAAAGTTCTTTCAAGTGACAAAGTAGCTCAACCATTCTGAGAGAAAGACACTTATGCTTTCTACATGTCTCTTAAGCCAGGTTACAGCAATAATTCCACACGAGGCTAACATTTCCAACCCTTGAATGTAGAACTACTTGACTATTACATATAAAATAAAGACTTATGGATGTATACTTTTCTTCACATCCAAGGAATTAAAAAATAGGCTCAAATGTTCTTAATGTTCTACAAGGTAGAAGGATAATAATATATTTGATTCATTTAAAGAGTTATTTAGGGCTGGGTGTGGTGGCTCACGCCTGTAATCCTTGCACTCTGGGAGGCTGAGGCAAGAGGATTGTTTGAGGTCAGAAGTTCAAGAACAGCCTGAGGAAGAGCAAGACCCCATCTCTACTAAAAATAGAAAAATCAGTCGGGTGTGGTGGCATACACCTGTAGTCTCAGCGAGGCAGGAGGATCAGCTGAGCCCAGGAGTTTGAGGTTGCAGTGAGCTAGGACGACGCCACTGCACTCTACCCAGGGCGACAGAGTGAGACTGCCTCAAAAAAAAAAAAAAAAATTTAGGGGAAACAAAGGTTATATCAGACTTTCACTGTGAGCAATTGAAATATTTTAGGGATGAGGACTTGATCTTTGGTACAACAATCATATTACAGTAGCATCGGAATAATTAGTTCAATTTATAGCTTAATAAACAGAATTGAATGATCAAAAAATTAAAAACCTGCATTTACAATGAAAAGGTATAATAATTGCATTATTACTTATAAAAAATCTAAGAGTATTGGCAACTAATATGGAACTTGATGGGAAATGACATCTTCCCTGGGAATATTTCCCATAATGCCATAAAAGAAGCTGAGTGCTCCAGTGGCAACACTCACACAAATCAATGTGTGATACTAAATGGCTAATGTTAGGCTATGTATAAAAATTTTATGTTTGATATCCATATATAGTATACACACACCAATGTATCTACATAAAATGAAAAAAAATCCATTAAGCAAGTCAGCAATGAGGCATCAGCTGTGAGGAAGCATTCAAATAAGCATTCAGCAATGTTAGTGAATTATGCAAGTAAACAGGGTTGTGAAGTACAAAACTACTGAAGGGAAAAAGGAATTTTCATAAAGGTACATTTTTAAAGAGCCCTTAAAAGTATTTTCTGTTAAACAGAAACCTACCAAAAAAGTCTCCACCCTTGATCCCTCCCCATGGTAACAGAAATTACTTATGAAACTGTTTTTTAAACATCCCATTCTAATTTTCTTTTCATCCCCTCCCCCTTCAAAGTACCTGTCAAACCCTGTTTCCACATTCCACATTTTTCTAAACATCAGGTGTTCCTTAGAGATAAAGCAAAGACCCAGTTGGTCTAAAATACTTAAAGAAAAGGCATTATCTGCATTTGGAAGAAATCTGAATTGTGCAGTTATGCAGGACTCTCCTAAAATTATTTTTGCTGCTTTTTTCGCATCTGACTCAACTACCTGTCATTTTGTCCAGACTTTTGATCCTCAGTAGTTTGTACCAAGGTAAGGGTAGAACCAGAATTTTATCAGATTGCTTTACAAAGGCAGTTTTTTTTTTTACTCTTTGTGCCTTTTTAATAAACATATGAGACTTGCAGAATTAAGTCAAAGGGCCCCTGTAGTTTCATTAGTGCAAGGCTTGCTCTTAGTTCTATCAACAGTACAGGTGGATGTGGTACATGTATCCCCTAGTGCTCTGGAGGGGCCTTCGGCCTGCAGAGGAAGATGAGGGGCAGGGTCAGAGAGGAGGAGGAAACATCTAATTTAATCAAAGGAATTTTACTTGGTTTCCTTGTAAAAAAGAGTATTTCTGTGAAAAGTCTTTGAACTGTCAGGAATACAGGTGGTTGGTCCTTTAACATGATTATTACGTTATTCAACTTTATTTTGCTCTAGTTTATGTAGTTTATGTACAAACATAATTGTAGCTTTAATAAAGCAAAAACAATGAGATAAACATACGTATGTACTTATTTTTAGTAGCCCCAGAGTTGGGGGTTGGAAGGTTGAACAATATATTTTAGCCTAATTCTTGGTTAGCTGGTAGACCAGCGGTCACAAAACAAGTTAAGATCATCTTACAATAGAAAATACTATGTTATAAATGAAAGACGCTTTCTGAACACAGGTCAAAGAACTAACAAAAACATACTTTGATAGCATCTTTGGCATCTACCACAGCAAGGTCTCGAAGGGCCCAAGCAATCTGCCTTTTGTAGAAATCTCCCTTATCAGATTTCTTAACTTTGACCACCTTCACCTGCACGGGGCGTTCAGTAGTCACTGTTGAGTAAAACACACACTTTCATTAGAAATATCATTTCTCTCGCTCATTTCTTCATTCACTCTTTGCAAAGATAGCTTTCGGGTACCTAGTATGTGATATGGAAAAAGGTGTTTAATACTTTACAACAAACTGCTATGACTGAGGAATGCACAGAAATCCTAATAGATGTGTACTATCAGCCTAGGGGGTCAGAGGCAGATTCCTTGAGAAATAAATCTTCAGACCAGTTTTAAAGGAAGAATGAGGTAAAATCGAAAGAACTGATATATGTAAAGTCAGAGAGGCCTGGAAGAGCATAATACCATTTCAAGGAACAACAAATAGTTCAATATAGACAGTATATACAATTAGGTAGATGGAAATGAAGTTACTAAAAAAGATGGGAGGTCAGATCATAAAGGGCCTTTATCTGAATTTGTGTGTGTGTGGGGGGGGGGCGGTTATTAAAGGATCTTAATTAAGGAAATGACATCTTCTAATTACCAATTTCTAAAAATTAATCTGGCAGCAGAATGGAGAGTGGACTAGAGTGAATGTCAATACATTTGAAAAGTAAGTGGTTTTCCCTAAAAAACCCTAAAAATTCCCTAAAAAAATGTAACTTGCCAAAAGTGACTCAAGAATAGAAAATACAGAAAGTTCTGTAACTATTAAAGAAATTACACTGGTAAGTGAAAAATCTCCCCTCACCGCCAACCCCAAAAAAACTGGTCCAACACAGTTTTGCTGGTATCTTTTACCAAGCTTTCAAGGAATGAATCATTCCAAACACAATTATTCCAGTATACAGAAAACGAGGGAATGTTCTCCAATTTATTTTGTAACTTTGATTATAAAGCCAAAGATAGTATAAAAGAGAAAATTACAGGACCATGTAACTAATGAACATGGATGCAAAATCTTAAAACAAATATAGGGTAAATCAAGGGTGTATACAAAGGATAATACTTCATTTCATCAAATCTAAGATGTACTTTTCCGCTCACATTTAAAAATCTCTGAAATCAGGATAAATCTTAATCAGGCAATATTATAGCATTTTTAGTAGTACCTAAAATTATAATACATGGTATAATCAATGGACTATTTTATTCTAAGAAGTCATGTATCATTTGAAAAACCAAGTACAATTATTAACCACACTAACAAATTAAAGGAGAAAATTATATAATAATCTCAATGATATAAAAAAGCACTTGAAAAAATTTAACATCTATTCATGATTAAAAAAAAAGAAGAAGAAGAAAGAAAAAAAGCATAAGAAGCCAGGAATAGAAGGGAACTTCCTTAACATTGTAAAGGATAGCTCAAAAAAACCTATGGCAAGTATCATACTTAAAGGTGAAATCATTCCCTTTGAGATCAAAGATGTACTGATGGTCCTAACTAGCAAACTAAAGCGACAAAAATAAATAAAAAATACAAACACTATAAAGGAAGGAAGAAAAATATCATTACTTTCAGAGAATTTACAGACAAATAATTAGAATAAGAAAATTTACCAAGATTGATAGACATCCACATAAAAAAAATTACATTTCAGGATTCTAACAACAAATGATTTTAAAAATGTATTAATGTTAATAAGGGCTATTATTTATGATTGTATCAAAAAAATCTAAGAAGAAATAGATACCTAGGAATAAATCCAACAACATATGTGCAAAACCTTTAGAGAAAATGATGAAACTTATAGAATGGCTTTACGAAAGACCCAGGTAAGTGGAGAACTGCACCATGTTCATTGACATGAAGACTCAGTATCATGAAAATGCAAGTTCTCTCCAAATTGAACTATAGGTTAAAAACAATACCAATCAAAATCTCTCCAAAATTTGAAATTTGACAAGTTGATTCTAAAATTTAGGTGAAAGAGTTAAGAACAAAAGCAAAATAAAATAAGATACAAGAGAAAACTCAGAAACAGACATAATCATACACATCACTACAAATGTGGACACAGATGAATGAAAGACTAAAACGTGAATGATACAATTATAAAACTCTTAGAAGATAATATAGGAGAATATTTTTATGACTGACTAAAAGATATCAGGAAAGGATATCTTAACACATAAAAAGGGGAAGCCATAAAGGACAACATTGATAAATTTTATTTAATTAAAATTATAATTTTCATTAAAAGGCATCATAAAAAGTAAAAAGACAAGCCACAAACTGGGGTGCATACAACCAAAAAAGATTAATATCCAGATTATACAAAGAACTTGTACAAATCATTAAAAGGACAATCAACACAATTTAAAAAATGAGCAAAAGGCTTAAGTTGGTAAATATCACAGACAGGAAACTAAATGGCTAAGAAATTCATGAAAAGATACTCAATCTTATTATTAACTAGGGAAATGCAATTTAAAACCACAGTAAGGTACTATTTTCACTCCTACCAGATTGGCAACAATTAACAGTCTGTCAAAACCAAGTGTTGAGAAGATCAGATGCTGAAGAAAAAAAAAGTTTAAACAAAACAAGCCGCTCCCCTTAAAACCAAGTGTTGACTAGGATGTACAGAACCCAAAACACACACCTAGAACAACTACTTTGGAAAATAACTTAGTATTAGATCAGAAATGATAATTCACATACCTATGACTCGGCAATTTCATATCTAGGTATCTACCCTAGAAAATTCTTGCCTGTGTATACCAGGAGAAAAGAACACACATGTTCCCAGAAGCACTGTCTGAATAGCAAAACCTGGAAACAAAACTAATGTACATCACTGTAGAATTGGTAAGTAAACTGTGGTACACTCGTACATTAGAACACTACACAGCAGTGAATATGAAAGAACTATGGCTGTACAGAAAGAACAAAAATAAAATTCATGAACATAAACATAACATTGACTGGAAAAAGTCACAAATGAACACATGCACTATGATTTAATTTATGTAAAGTCGAAGACACGCAAGAGACATGCAAGACCAAACAATATGTTGTTTGAAATTACAAACATAAATATGGCAATATGATAAAGAAAAGCAAGGAAATAGTAAACCAAAATTCATGATACCAGTTACCTCTTAATGGGGGAGGGGAGGGAATGGGATCAAGGAAGGGCACCCAGGAGACTTCAAAGGTAATGGAATATTCTTTTTATACTGAGAGGTGAGTACACAAATGTTCACTGCATGTTTAGTCTTTTTACCATATATATATATATATATATATATCTCACAGAAATTCTTTTATATCTACTCAATATTTAATAAAAACAATTTAGAAATGAATTTGTTGACCCAACTTTCCAATTGTAGAGACAATGAGAATATTTAAAACAATATTTTATTCCAGTAAGGAATAAAAGAATACCAAACAAGTACTTTTTCTTACTAAATACTCACCTGTGGCACACAAAAAGCAGTTCTTTTTCTTTTTTCCTGCTTTGCAGACATTCACAATGCTGAGCAAACGTTCGTCATTTGGTGTAAAAATGTCTCTTTGTAACGCATGCTTGATTGCTGTCATCTTTTCTCAGCTGAAAAAATTCAGTATAGATATTAAGCTCTTTCTCAAAATCATCTCACCTCATACTGTCCCATTTATGATTAAAATGATCTTATTTTGATGATTTAATACATTAATACACCTGCATCATGAAAATATAAAGCTGTAAATTAGAAAATGAAATTAGAGAAACAGTGTTACCAAACTCTAAAATGTTTGGATGTGCTCACCAAGTACTATAACACACAGATTTAAAAAAAAAAAAATTTAAAACCCATGTTCAGTCCTTAAATATAGTTTACTACATAAAGAACTCTTACAACTCAACAATAAAAGAAATAACCCAATTAAAAACTGAATAAAAGATTTGAAAAGATTTCCTCCAAAGAAGATATGCAAATGGCCATAAACGCATGAAAAGATGCTCAACATCATTAGCCATCAGGGAAATGCAAAGTAAAGACTGCAATGAGATACCTACCATTGTACACCCACTAGAATGACTAAAATCAAAATGACAGAAAATAACAAGTGTTGGTGAAGATGTGGAGAAACTGGAACTATCATACAATCCCGGTAGGATTGTAAAACGGTACAGCCATTTCGGAAAACAGTTTGGTGGTTTCTCAAAAAGTTGAACATGGGGTTACCATATGATCCAGCAATTCCACTCCCAAGAGAACTGAAAACATATGTCCACACAAAAACTCGCACATGAATGTTCATTGCAGCATTATTTTCAATAGGCAAAAAGTAGAAACAACCCGAATGTCCATCAACTGCTACATAAGCAAAATGTGGTATATATCCATACAGTGGAATATTACTTGACCATTAAAAAAGGAATGAAGTACTGACACATGCTACAACATTGATGAATCTTGAAAACATTCTGCTAAGTGAAAGAAGCCAGACACAAAAGATCACATATTATATGATTCCATTTATATGAAATGTCTAGAATGAGAAAATCTATAAAGACAGAATAATTAGTAGTGGCTGGGGATGGACGCGAAGGAAGAATGGCTGCTAATGGGTATAGAGTTTCTTATTGGGTGACGGCTGTACAATCTTGTGACTATACTAAAACTCACTGAATTATAAAATTGAAAAGGGTGGATTTTCTCTCAATAAAGCTGTTATAAAGATAGGTTTCCACACATTTCTTTTTTCTCATCTAACTCAGTGTCTTTCAAACACCAATACTTAAGCTGAAGTATTTTTTTTTTTTTTTTTTGAGACAGAGTCTGGCTCTGTTGCCCAGGCTAGAGTGTTGTGGCATCAGCCTAGCTCACAGCAACCTCAAACTCCTGGGCTCAAGCAATCCTCCCGCCTCAGCCTCCCAGGTAGCTGGGACTACAGGCATGTGCCACCATGCCCGGCTAATTTTTTTTCTCTCTGTATATATATTTTTAGTTGTCCAGATCATTTCTTTCTGTTTTTTTAGTAGAGACGGGGTCTCGCTCTTGTTCAGGCTGGTCTCGAACTCCTGACCTTGAGCGATCCACGCGCCTCGGCCTCTCAGAGTGCTAGGATTACAGGCCTGAGCTACCGCGCCTGGCCCAAGTTGAAGTATTTTTTAAAAAGTCTCTATTTTATTTTTTGTATGTATATTTGTGTGTATATATTACTATTTTCCAATGCAAATGTATAGTATCTCATACATGTGAGCTTGCCTAGGGCACTAAATTCTAAAATACTGTTTCTTTCTATGGGAAATGAAGAAATTATTAGTTTTAAATAAATGATTTACAATGCACTTTTATAATACAATGACACTTTCTTAAACTAGGTCTTTCCTATATTTTACTCAATCTGTGAAACTTCTATCTCTGCTCCAACTTGAAAAATTGCTTTTCTCATAGAAATCACATGTTCCCACTTCCACCCCTCTTCTCAGTCTTCTGACACCACCCTCCTTCTCGTTCTCTTAATCTATCTGGCTTCTCTAAGTTTATTTCTTTCCCAACCTAGCCTGGAGGCACAGCTCATTTCCCTATGTGGTCCAGGGGTCCCCAACCTATGGTGAGTTGTATAAATATTTCATTACATATTACAATGTAATAATAATAGGAATAAACTGCACAATAAATGCAATGCTTTTGAATCACCCCAAAACCATCCCCCCGCCTCCCTGGTCCATGGAAAAATTGTCTTCCATGAAACGGTCCCTAGTGCCAAAAAGGTTGGAGACCACTGCCTTTACCCATACTAGCCCCTTCAATTATTTTACCCTGGTTGAGGCAATTCATCCTGTTTTTTATCAATCTCTATGCATAAACTGTATTTTTTTCTCCACTTCTCTTGGGCTACCAGATGCCACTTTAAAGCAACAT
>RJWJ010031363.1:0-19252 GCA_004363605.1 Indri indri
AGTATCTGGACAAATCTCATAATCCTCAATAGAATGATCCAGGTAGCTGCTGCTAACCCATGAAACTGGTATGAGAGAGAGACTTTGCCATTTTGCCTACAGATAATACCATTTAAGCAAGTACTTGGCTCCCAAGCTAATTTCTGAACCCATTTCTAAGCCTTCCAATGGTTGCAGGCAAGGTGGTACGGAGGATCTCCTCTTCAAAGGTCTGGAAGCTGAGGATACTGAGAATAGTCCCTGAACTCTGTAGCCTAGTGGCAAGGACAAAATTTCACATTGTATGGTGCATGCCATGGCAGAAGCACGGCTAATGTCTTATGGAAACAGCAGCGGGAGTGCAGCGGGGTAGCCAAAATGCTTCCTGCATAAGGCAGCACCTGAGCTGGATCTTGAAGGAAAAAATGAGAATTGGCCAAATGAAGTAGTGGGTGGGGCATCATAGGTAGGTAAGAAGCCATTCTGAACAGACGAACAGGGATGAAAGAACATAGTGTGTGCAGGTGTGCTGGAAACTACCAGAATGATGTTGCTGGAGAATGAATTCAAAGACAGGGAAGGAGGTTTGAGCATTTCTGAAAGGTCCAGGTCCTAGAAAGCCTTCCATTTCATGTTAAGGAGCTAGTGATTTCAGCCACAGGCAAGGGGTAACCGCCAAAGGATATTTTCCCAGGGAGGAACATGATCGGGATTAAGTCTCACATCTGCAGAGGGACACGTGGCTGGAGAGAGAAGACAGGGTCAGGAAAACGAGTTAAGAGGAAGCTGTCGCTGTGGGGATGGGGGGAGAGCGGACGAGGCTGATCTGACAACTATTTGGGAGATAAAACCAGGGGACACGACGGACAAAAGGTCACAAGAACAAACCTCAAACATAGAGGAGGCCCGGAGGGCCCCAACTTCCTGAAGGCAGTCCATAAAAGACCATCGTACACAGAAACCAAACACTAAGGACAAAACTTCCTTTGTAAATTTGTTAAAGGTAGCCCGTGACCTTAGGTCATTTTAACTAAAGAGAATAGCCTTCCTCACGTGGAAAGGGAGAAACCCTGGGAGAAATTCTTCTTGCTACACACGACAAGGGAAATGAAGAAGTAGCATAGAATTATCATTCTGTGGTCAATAATCTGTCAGAATCGGGGCTATGTGGTCACAGAGAACTTGATACATTCTATCTAACACTTCAAAGGTAATTCTAGTGTTAAATTTTTTGCAAAGATTTTAGCTTCACAAAATCGACAAGCATGATGTTTTAGAGCAGGAGAAAGAATCAAAGAAAGAAAAGCAAAGAAGGGAAGGAAGAAAATTGAACCCCAGTCTGTTACAGGATGAGGATACTTCTGTCTTCCCAGCCAGGCCCGCATTAGCGCACCCTGTCCTGTCCCCAGTCCCAGACCTTGCATTCCCTGCGGGGGAGGAGGAGTTGGTAGGCTGGTGGGTCAAGGCCAAGCCCGTTGCTCTCCTCTCGCTCTTGCACACCCCCTTCCTCCCTGCAGTTGAATTGTTCAGGCGAGACAGCACCCCCATACGCCCAGAGGTTTTACCTCTCTCTTTCTTTCCTTTGCTTCCATGTGGCTGGGGGGATGAGTGGCCCACTCTGCCTATCTCTCTCTGTCTTCGCAGCCTCATGGGAAGCACACCGGCCCCCCAGTTTAGATCTGGAGAGGCGGGCTTGGCGAATGGAGAGCAGTGGTCGTTTGTCCACTTAGCCTCAAGCCTAAGCCACATCTGGCAACCACAGGCTTTTTATCTGCATTTTAGTTTGGGAGTTGGACTCTTAACACACCTATTAATAAACTGGCACTTTCATTCCCTCTCTGCTATTGTATTTTTTGTGTACAACACTCCCAGGATAGAGGGTAGAGGTTGGAGAGAATGAGGAAGAAAGATTTTCAAGAAAGGATATAACTATCCCTGGGTCTCTGGTCAATATAACATTGGAGTGGCCAAACCCCTATGTCAATCAGTAGCAACCATAAAAAGGAAATCTGTCCAAAGTAAGGATGAACACCATTGTGGAAACTTGATCTAGAATTGAGGTTTGGGGCTTCAACTTTCCTTTTAGATCAGGAGCCTTGGTCCTTCCTGACCACCAGTACTGTGTGCAGTTATTCATCATTCTCCCTTTGGCCTGTGAAGCAGCACAGCTCATGTGCCGCCCAATCCCATGTTCTGACCTTGAAACCGTTTTACTAGAAGGAGTTATGTTGGGAGTCCAAATGCAATGGCCATCCTGATTATTTTATTAGGTCCTGTGGTTAATAAAGCTTATGATCTACTCAAATCCTTTGAGGGAAAGAGAGCAGTAAACAACAAATGAATAAAAAGGGGTGGAAGGAAGTTTACGCATCGAGCACCTATTATGTGCTTGGCATAATGTTGTTTTACTTGCGTCATCTCGTTAAAAAGTTTTATTGGGAGTGTGCTTTGTATATAACAAGGTGTTCAACTGATGTCAAATAATCCTGTTATGCTAGAGGGGAAACCATGGATTCTGGGGGGAAAGACTGAAGTTTAAATCCCAGCTCTTGTCCCTACTAGTGCTGTGACCCTGGGCCACTTCCTCACCTTTCTGGATCTCTATATGCTCATACATGAAAAGAAAACAGAATGACTGTATCTATTTTGCATGAGACAATATCTGCAAAAGAACTTCATAAAACAGAAACACAGCGAAGCATTTTAGAACAGAGTTTGTTAACCCAGGGTACTTTGTACTTATGTTGTTGGGGGTGGGGCTTTCCCTATGAACTGGCGTCTGGCGGAAGGGGCACAAGGAGAAAGACCACTCACAGCCATGATGTCCATGGGGTCCCCAGATGGTTCCTACCAATGTTTTCAGCTGTAAATGAGTGAGCGCCCTGGCCCTCTAAGCTCCAGATTTTGCTAAGTCATTTAGGAGTTACATGCCTGCCAAGGAGGTGCCGGAGGAGTGTAACTTGCTGTACTGCTCTTGTGAGTGTGAACTACACTTCTCAGGTACGACAGGGCTGGCAGGACTATTATAATATTTGGTGTGATGTTGCCTTCTATTATCACCCCATACCCTCTCCCCTCTTCCCAAGCTGTGAGAATGGGAGAGGTGCTATGTGGTTCATATGACTGGGCTGTATTTCAGGGTTTGGAGAAAAGATATATATCTTATATATCTTATATATATCTTTCATCGTATCTTAATAAATCATTCTTAATGTTGTTAATGTTGTTAGAGTCTTTTACACAGAGTTTGGTGGTACCAGGACCACCCACCATATACCAAAAACTGGAATATGTATTTTTTTCCACCTGAAGACAAGTACTATTTTCGTCTTCCATAGACATTCAATAACTATTGAATAAGTTTTTCTTTGTTGCACTTAGCCATTTCACCACTCAAAGAGGTGTTTAAATGTCTAAGAATTAAACCTACTATTATAGAAAATCACCAGTAGGTATTGGCAATGCTGAGTGTCATGGTCAAATAGAAGGGCTAAACCCAGTGGTTCTCGACCCTGGCAGCACATTAGAATTACGCAGAGAGCTTTGGAAAAATAGCAATGTCTAGGCTCCAACCCCTGAGAGGTTGGTTTCATTGGCCTAGAGAGGGCTTTAAGAATTGGTATCTTTAATAAGCCACTGACACTGAAAGTGTGGTTTTACTTAGAGCAGATTGACTTTACCTTAGAGTCATGTGGGGAACTTTAAAGCATGCTGATGCCCTGGTCCCACTCCCAGGGGTTCTCATTTGCTTGGTCTGGTGAGGCCGTGGCATGAGGAGTTTTTGAAGCTCTCCCTACTTGTTTCTAATGGTAGCCAAGGTTGAGCACCAATGACTAGAGGACGGACAATACAAGCATCTGTGTTTTTCCTTACAAAAGGACAATTCATAATTAAAGCAGCCAAACGTAAATACGGAGATATGTAATGCTACTTTGCATCGTTCCGTGTTCATTGAAGTACATTTTACAAAAGATAACTTTTTAAAAAATCAAATACCTTGACCTTTTGCATAAATCCTAGCCCCGACTATAACCTTAGTCTTGGATAAATTGCCTCTTTCTTAACTTAAATCTTGGTTCAGACTCCAACTGAGATGACTCATGACTTTTAATCCAGCTTGCTGTCAGAAGTCTCCGGAAATTCATTCTCAACCTCCTGCCCCCTTTTTTTGCCTCAACCATTAAGAGCCTATTTCCCCCTTCTCATATGGATTTATAGAGCTATTCAAAGGCACCGTTTACTTTCCCCTCTGTCTGAGCATCAGTGACGAAAATCAACTACTCTTCTGATCCCCCCTGGTCCCTTCTGTCTATACAACTAGAACAGGGAGTTCACAGCCATATAAACTTTGGTGTCCACTTTCAAATGCGACGCAAAATCTTGTCTGGATTTCAATAGAGACGCATTGAAAATACAGATCAATTTGGGAGAGAATTGATATCTTTGCTATATTAAATGTCCCAATCCACGAAGACCATGTATTTCTCCACTTAGGTCTTCCTTAACGTTGTTCAACAAAGTTTTGTAATTTTCTCTGAAAGGTCTTGAACATGTTTCAGTATGTACATCCCCTAACTACAGTTGACCCTTGAACAGCAGGGATCTGAACTGTGTGGATCCACTTATCCATACACTTATCCAAAACGTATACGAGGATTTTCTTCTGCCCGCCACCCCTGAGACAGCAAGACCAGCCCCTCCTCTTCTTCCATTTCCTCAACCTACTCAATGGGAAGATGACAGCGATGAAGACCTTTTTGATGATCAACTTCCACTTAGTGAAAAGTAAATGTATTTTCTCATCCTTATGATTTTCTTAATGACATTTTCTTTCTTCTAGCTTACTGCATTGTAAGAATATAGTATAAAACACATATAAACATACAAAATATGTATTAACTGACTGTTCATGTTATTGTTCTAGTGAACAGTAGGCTATTAGTGGTTAAGTTCTGGGAAGCCAAAATTATATGTGGATTTTCAACTGTGCAAGTGACTGGCACTCCTATCTGTCGTGTTGTTCAAGGGTCAACCGTATTCTATATTGTTGAGGCATTAATTGTATCTTTTAAAAATTTATTTCCTGCTGGTATATAGATTGCTAGTGTATGGTTTCTGTATATTGATATTTTATTTAGCAAACTTACTATATTCTCTTATTAATTCAAATAATTTGAAGATTTTTTTGGATTTTTAAAATATACAATTACATAATCTACAAGGGAGACAATTTTATTTCTTCACTAATCACTGAGATTTTCTTTCTTTTTATTCTCTTGCAGTGTTAGCTAAGATCTCTGATGTCCAATAAAAATATCAAATAAAAGTGGTAATGGAAACGTCTTTACGTTCTTCCTATCTCAAAGAGAAACTGTCCAAATGTCATAGCTATGTATGTTATTTGCTGTATATTTTGCTTACTTTAGATAGATATCCTTTATGAGTTAAAGGATCCTCCCCTATTTCTAATGTGATAAATTGCATTATTGTTCCTAACTCTTCACCTTTCCCCATGTCTATGTCTGTTGTCAGGTGGCATTGCAATTCCTCCTGCTTGAGGTGGCAAGTATTTCTCTACCTCACTGATAATTGAGCTTGGCTACATGAGTGCTGTGACCAATAGAACATCAGTTGAAATGACTGGGCACCACTTCCAAGCTTAGGCCTTAAGACTTATCCCGTGCTTCTAGTCACTCTTGGGTTGCTTCTGTTATCACCACGACAAGAACATGTCTCTTACATAACAATAAGTCTAATACAGTCAACCCTTTACAGCCAGTTTCCACATCTGTGGATTCAACCAACCATCCATGGAAAATATTTTTTTTAAAAAATAACACAAAATATACAAATAGAAAACAACATAGCATAACAACTATTTGCATAGCATTTACAATGTATTAGGTATTATGATAAATTTAGAGATGATTTAAAGTATACAGGAGGATGTGCGTAGGTTATATGTAAATACTACGTCATCTTATGTGAGACTTGAGCATCCATGAATTTGTGTATCCATTGGAGGTCGTGAAACCAATCCCCTGTGGAGGTATATCTTGTAAATAGCATCTAATTAGCTTTTTAAAACATATTCCAATTTTTTTCTTTTATTTGGAACATTTAGTCTATTTACACTTAATGCAATTGCCAATATGTTTACATTTATCTTTACCATCTTATTTTATGCTTTTTATTTGACCTTCCCATAAACTTCTCTCCTATTATTTTCATCTAATTCAAGTTTTCCCCCATACTGTTTTGGAATTTATGTACTGCGCTTCTATCCTTTAATGGTCACCTGGGAGATTACAATATGTATATGTAATGTATTGAAGGGTAAAATTTAAAACTTTATCTACACTCAGGACAAGGAAAAAAACTTAGAATAGTTAAGCTCCGTATCTACCTACATCTACTCCCAAAATGATATGCTGTTGCTGTGGTGTGTTTTAATTCAGTCTCTTGTTTTAACCCTTCAGTCAATGTATCAGTCAGGTACTGCTAGGGGTTATAACAAGTAAATCCTGGGATGTTGGTGGTTGTACTCTGAAAGTTTATTTCTTACGCATGCTTCAGTCCAATAGGGGGATATTTATGGTTGGGCAACCTTCCATTCAGGCTCCTTCCATCCCATAGCTCTAGCTCTTTTTAGTTCTTGGAACACTCTTCATTAAGCCAGCAAATGGGAAAAGTGTCCATGGGAGAAGGTACACCCACTTGTTTACCACTGTATTCCAGAAGTAATTCATTACTTTGGCTCAAACAGTAATGGCCAAAATGCAATCACATGCCTACACCTAATTCCAAGGCATCCTAAGAAACGTAGCCTCCCTGCCTAACTAGGATGAAAAGTAAACAGACGTGGACACACACACACAGCAGTCTCTGCTACATAAATATGTTTAGAATTACTTACATATTCACTGTTTACTTTGCCTCATGTCTTCTTGCAGTGAAGAACTTGCATCTGGGATCATTTTCCTCATACTTAAAGTACATTCTGTAGGATTTCTTTAAGTGTTGGTCTGATGGTGGTGAAAATTTTCAGTTTTGGAGTGTCTAAAAATGTCTTTATTTTGTCTTAATTTTTGAGAGACATTTTCACTGGGTATGAAATTATAGATTGAAGTTATTTTTTTTTCTTAACATGCTGCTGTTGCTCCATTGCTGTTGAAAAATCAGCCGTTAGTGCCACTCTTACCATTTAAAGGTCTTCTGTCTTTTTTCCCTAGATGCTGTTAAAATCTTTTGCATTTCACATTTCTCAGTCAAGATGTGGATTTTTTAAATTTATTCTGCTTGGGATTGATTAGGCATCTTGAAACTGTAGATCGGTGGTTTTTATCACTTTTGAAAGTTCCTTCACTATTCGTCCATCTAACAATGTTCCTTCCTAATACCCTCTCTCCTCTATTTCTGGAATTCATTTAGTTGGAGGCTGGACATTTTCATCCTACTTTTGCTTTTCCTAAGCTTATTTTGTACTTTCTCCTTGTCTCTCTGTACTACATTCTGAACTGTTTCTTTGAGAATATGATTTAGCTTACTAATTATTTCTTCAAAAGTTTCTAATCTGATGTCTATTTCATATAATATTTATTTTTAATTATCATAATTTTTATTTCCTGAGGTTTAATTTTCGTTCTATTGAAAGTCTGCTTTGGCCATTCTTTAGAGTTCCCTGTTCAAGGTATACATACGTATCTAAAGAGGTACCACAGTAAACATGGCTGTACTCTGTGTGTGACAATTCTAATATGTAGTCTCTTCGGATCTATTTCTGCTATTTATTGTTTCTGATTATTGTCGTTCATGGTGCTTTGTTTCCCTGTGATTTTTTTTTTTTTTTTTTTTTTACTGTGGGATGATCATTTTTCAAGGAAATTACTTGTAGGACTCCTTTGAGTCTCAGGACAAAGATCAGTTTATCCATAGAGAATTTTCATTTTCCTCTGCCAGGTGCCTGGTATAACTACTGCCTAGGTAACCTTTCAGCTAAACTCACAGACTAACAATTTTAAACCATTTACCTAATGTGAATTTGGGCTGAAAATAAATTTTAGGGATGGCTCATGGTCACAGCTTCTCAGGAGCTTTTTTCATCTTTTTCTGCTCAGCCACAATGTAACTTTTCTAGCAATTGGTCGAGGTTTGAAAGGGGAGTGGGTTTACTTTTGGTTATCCCCTTCATTAGAAATGTAACTTTTGATAGTCTTAGCTTTATGAAGGGAGGCTCTGTTATCAATTTATTCACATAGAGGCACAGGCTGCAAAGAATGAAACTTGAGTTCTCCAGTTTTATTTAATACTCCCAGGGCACAAGTTCCTCAGTGCTATGATTATATTTCCGAATTCCCACTTTCACCTAAATTTTGAGCTTAGTTTCAATGCTTTTAAGAAGAGTTAAATATTTTTATCAGCATTTTTACTGTTTTTAAGGGTAGAGTTAGTCTGAAAATCTAGATACTGTGTTACTAGAAATAGAATATAAACTTAGGAAATATTTTTGAAAATAGAACCTACAAGACATACAGATGGGCTGGATTGGAGTGTTGGGAGGCAGGCGTAGAGCATGAGCAGACAGGTGTCAAGGATGTTTTCCAAGACTATTGTCCTGAACATCTGCATAAGCAGTGGTGCAATTGACTGGGCTGGACAAGACTCAGGGAGGAAGAAGAGGTTAGAGTTTTGGGGAGAGGATCAAGAGATTCATCTTCATATGTTGAGTTTGTAATGGCTATTAGACAATCAGTTGAAAATATTAGATAAGATGTTGTATATACAAGTCTGAAACTTGGGATAGGGTAAGGACTGAATGAAGTTGGGAGACATATGTATATTCAAATGGTGATACTGAAAAATTAGATGACTTAAAAAGAATACCTAGGGACAGGGTCTAGAAAGGGAAGTGGCCCGAGGCATGAGCCCTACGACCCCCTAATATTTAGAAGTCAGGAAGAGAAGGGGAATTTAGCTAAATAAGTGGGATGAGTGGCTACTGAAGCAGGAAGAAAAGCAGAAGAGCGGATATCCCAGAATGTTTCAGCAAGGGAAATTCTTAAGAATACTTCAGGAAAATTGTGAGAGCCCTGAGATCAATCATTAGATCTGAACATCAGGGCCAGAGGAGTTCAGTGGGTGACAGGGACAGACGCCTGATGGGAGAATATACAAGAAAGAATGAGAGATAAAGGAGAGGAAATGGTGATTATAGATCACTCTTTTAGAGTTTTGCTACAAATAAAAGCTATAATTACAGGGGATTGGACTCAGGGGTTTTGTTTCATTTAAGATTGCAAATATGGAACCACGATTCTTTGCCCGTGAGAATAATCCAGGATATAGGGGAAATTTTAATTTTTTTGGAAAGAAAATGAACAATTGCAGAAGCAACACCTTCGAGGTGACGAGTAGGCATGGGATCTGGAGCTGAGTGGAGTGTCTGGACTTAAAAGCATGGGAAAATAAAATAAGTTTTCCTTGATTGAATGCCTTTCTCACTGACATAAGAGGCAAAGTCATCAGCCAAGCCCAAGGATAGGGTGGGGTGTCGGAGATGTAAGAAAACTGGAAAAGGTATAAAATAATTATTTAGGCAGGAGAAAGTGTGAATTAACCAAGGAAATGTGTAAGATTTGTGACCATGTATTTAAAGTGCAACCAATCGGCCCATTCTTTTTCTCCAGCTGTGTTCAGTTTCTCAGACGCGGATGTGGAGTGGGAAGTCAAATTTAACCAGAGATGAGGATTTTCCAGATGAGCAAGTAAAGAGAGAAGGCTGAAGGGTAGATGAGGTATGCACAAGGGAGCGGTGATGAATCATGGCACCTAGGTTAGGTTAGGAAAGATGCGAGGACACGGGGGAAATAATGGGCAATGGAAACGTGGCTGGATCAACAGATTAGAGGTTTCCGGCCGTGAAGAGTGATTGAAATCAGAGGAATTGAGCTACAGAGACCAAAAGGGATGGTATGAGGGTGGGATGTTTGAAATTGAGCTTTCCAAGTTGGCACAGTTATTAGTAATTATTAATAAAAGGTCTAGTATTTGACCACAGAGATAGGTTAGTGAGATTAGATGGAGGAACATCCAATAGATATCAAGGTAACCAGTATCTAAGAATGGTCACAGAGGTAATGGTTAAGAGAAACATGATAAATTTGAGGCTCAAATGTTTAATGAAGGAAGGTCTGTAAGAAAGGAAGTCATTGTAATTAAAAGGCGTAATAAGTGGCATGATTTAATAGCATGTACTTTAAAAGAGCATTTTGATGGTATAGTGGTCGCTGGAAGGAGAAATGATGAGCAAGGAGGATTCCCACCCCACTTACAGACCCCGCAGGGTATGCAGCGTAGGAGCAAAAACAACTTCTAGTAGAGGAACCTGACAAGGAAGCTATGTCGGGAAAGGAAAACCAGGCCTCAGAGAGGAAGTAAATGGAACATTCAGAGATCACAGAGGAGATTTTGCTTATGCCAGACTCTGAGTTCCACAGATCAGAAGATGTGTAGAGCTGCCTGGAACAAGAGTCCAAAGAGTCCAGTTGAAGAGGGAGTCTATGAATTCTAAGCTGGGAGGCATAGACTTCTGCAGAGCTGAAGATTCCCCGCGACATAAAGTAAAGTATGGTGGGTTTCTTTCTGATGATCTCTTAGGGAAAGGTGAATAATCTGTTCTAATGCAGCCTTTGTCTTGAGACTGGTGTCTTGGGCAGGTTGTCAGGTTCAGTGGGCAGTGTTTGGTGAGTTAGGTGAAGGTGAACGAAGGGGCTCGGTGGACATCTTTCCAGAAGCACGGGGAGCTCTGACGCTTCAACTACGATGGGTCACGTAAGACGAAAATAAGTCTGAAGTGCATTTTTGACTTTTGGTATTTTCAACTTACAGTGGGTTTATCCAGACATAACCCCATGGTAAGTGGAGCAGTGTACTGAATGTGAATCACCTTCACACCATCTCAAAGTTGAAAAGTCACGAAGTCGAGATGGTCTGTGTGCTCTTTAGCGGTAGAACCCTTCAAGGCTAAGCAACCCTAGAAAGCCTTTTCTGAGTCATTCAGTGCTTACTCACTTTTTTTCTCCTATTTCCACATCTAAACCATATTATTTGCATTTATACACACCACTCTGCATGGTTCTCTTTGTTCCGTGTGACTTAATGTAGTTTTCTCAACTAAGCGGTAACTTCCCTTGATGTCATGTACCATGTCTTACGCTTAATTTGATAACCCCAGAACTGGGCTCAGAACACTGCTCACAGCCAGGTCCTAATGCCATTGTTGATGATGCCTGAGACTCTTCTCACTTTTTTAAAACTTTTTCACACTTCTTAACATTGTGCTGAGTATATAGAGGATACTCCATAAATTGTGTTGGTATATATTTAAATGCAGGATTTGCAAAATGTCAAGGTAGCTACAGACAGAATGTACTAGAATGCTATTCATTAATTGCATGATTTTGGATTTTAGTTCCCTGGGCTTCACTTTTTTGATCTGTAATATCAGGTGTCTGGATTCAATATCCTGTCCCTTTTAACTCTAAAGTTCCATAATTTTGTGGAATTTGGGAGTGACAATATGTTAAGTTCTTACCATGTGCTACCAGATACACCACATAATTCATTCACTTAATGCTCACAACAAACCTATGTGGCAAATGATATCCCAGTTTTACCCATGAAGAAATTAAGGCTCAGAGAGGCTAGCTAACTTGTCTGAGGTCACACAGTTAAGTGGAAGAATGGGGCGTCATGCCAGGGTCCCACAGAAACCAAAGAACATTCTCCTTCTTCACCACTCTGGCTCCTGAAAACCTCTGCTTAGCAGTAATGGAAGATTTTTATCAGATTTCCTTTAACTGCTTTTCTTCTAAATGAACTGTCTCAGACTTATCCATGTCAGAGAAAACCCCAAGGCTATTAGATCAGAAATCAGTCTCTGGCAGCCCCTCCTTACTAGGTGCATGTTTGGCTCATGTTAATTTGTCATTCATTAAACCCGGAGGGATGGCGGGAGAGTCATCTTTGACTTTGCAGGAGCCAGAAGAACAGAGTTATTACGCAGCCTCAGTGTAAGCAGTTGGGTTTCATTTGGGTCTGAGATTTTGGGAAAGGTTCAGAGCTTTCCATTTTCTGTGAAGCCATTGCCCATTCCTGTCCTGAGATCAGTAAGTTTTGAAAGACATTCCAGAGTTGACAGCTGAGTCACAGAATGCCCGGACTCCGCAGAGCCTTGCTTGCACAAATCAAGGGACCAGATAAGATCCTGCAGCTTCTTTCTGTTGTATGGACATTTGCCAATAAACTGGGCTCTTAATTCCAATGGATGCGAGGGCAGAAAATTGTAAAAGGTACATTTAGAGGAGTGTGCAGAGGATCTCCTGAGACTTTGGTCTGACCGTACTTTGGGATATCGTCAAATGCTATAGAAACAGGAAAGTGTGTCAGGCACTGCTCAGGGTAGTGGGTAAGGATGTGGGATTTGGAACAGGCTGGCCTGGGGTTGAATCCTTGCTCTACAACCTATTCATGAACTTGACCAAGTTGCCTAACCCCTCTGAGCTTCAGTTTTCTCATCTGTAAAATGGGGATAATATCAGGAGACAGGCTATTGTGAAAACAAAATGAGGTAATGCATATGAAGACATTAGTGCAATCCCCAGCACGCAGTAAACATGTGAGAATTTTTAAATGCTAAGGTAGCAGGTGTGGAAAATCTTCTAGATCATGTGGTTCATCATCTTTTTGGATAGCTGAGGGCGCTGAGGACCAGTCAGGTGAAATAAACAGCCACTTCATTTGACCAGTGATGGCAGAGAGGACGACCTGCATTTCTTGACACATAAAATAGTTCCTGATTGAACTGGTTGGAGGGTCCCTCCAGCCTCCCTCCGTCACTGGTCCGTCTGACCTCAGGAACAGGGCAGGGAGAAGAGCAGGTGTCTTTCAGCCTTTGGAGGTCACTGGCAGGCTGGGCTGCGTCAGGCTAGGTGCTTGTCATACCTAGTGGACTTAGACTTACAACTTCATACTGCTCACTTGTCATTGTTTGATCCCTGTAGGAAACAGGGCTGCACATACTCTCTGGGGGGACTTTGGGAGACAGGAAGCCTCTTTTTGGTTGGGCCCTGGCCATCAGCTGTCTAGCTCGGCCCTGCGGGTGGCTGACATTTCCTACGTGGGGCAGAGCTGAGAGGCAAGTTGTGTTTGCACTGGGAGTAGATGGCTTCATTTGTCAAAACTCCACGGAAAACTGGAAACTGTCTTAAAGTCTCACCGAAGTACCAGAGGAAATGCCATCAAAATCGAAACTCTACAAAACAGACAAAAATAATGAAGAAATGTCAAATGCTGGATTTGCTTTCAGACTTTCTCATAACAGTCTGGGGTATCCGCTGAATGAAACGTTCACGGCTAAGAGGACCAGCTCTGTGCCGTCAGGTTGGACTGCAAAGAAGGGGCAAGAAGGGGGGCACCTCCCAGGCCACAGACCCCTCTACTCTGCATTTAGTGTAAGGGCGGCCAGATAAGTTCAAGAAAAGTACCAGGCATTTTATAAAAAGCTATCCATCAAAAATTGTTCCTATAAAATACAACAAATACAGGGATGATCTACCTTCTAACTTGTGTTTTAGATTTGCTTTTACGGTTTTTATCAGTTACGTCCGTGTACGTACATGTGTGCCTATCATATATATTATTAAATAATATTAGCTGTGTATAGATGTGTGTGTGTGTATCCCAATGCTTGCTTCGGATTGATTTATTATTCATCAATAAATATGTATTCATTTGGGGTTACTACAGGTCAGGCACCGTTCTATTCAATCTGTTCCTGTCTTTGTTTTATAGATAATCATGACCCCAAAACTTCTTCCTAACCATCAATTGTCAATAATTGAAAGAGAATATTAAATTCATTTTATATAAATTCGGTAGAAGTAGAATCTCTGCTGAAAGTTAATATTCCTACTTACCATGATGTTCTTTAGATGGTAATAACATTATGTTCTAAGCACAAGCTTCCTCATGAAGAGAAATCTAAGGGGACTATGTTTGTCCAAGGTAGCAACAACCAGACTTCTAATGATTAGACAACGTTAAGGTATTCAAATCATGGTGCAGTAATTCTTCTAAAGGAAATCACTTCTCCAGATATCTGAAGGCCCCTATTAATTCATTTAGTGCTTTTAAGGGTACTTGATCAACTAAACAAACTGGTAAATAGTTATTTCATAATGAACTATAGCTGACATATGTATTAGCTTTGTTGTTTTTTTTTAACAGAATTTCTGTGCTCAAATTTTAAAGCTTTTGAAAAACAAAACGGTCAAAATTCCTAACCTTAAAAGAACATTGTGGGATAAAAGATAGATGAGTTCTAGCAAAGGATATCAATTTATCACACTGTGAGCTTTAAAAAAAAATATGAATAATAATTCATCTTTATTGAGTACTTATTATGTGCCCACTACTGTGTTAAGTTCCTTAGATTCATTACTTCGTTTAACCCCCACGGTACCACAGTGAAATAGGTACTGTTCTTGTTCCTGTTTAGCAGATGAGAAAAGTTAGGGACAGAAAGGTTAATAACCTGCCCACAGTCACATAGTCAATTGATAAAGCCAGGCAGTCCATCTCCAGAGCCTGTCCTTTCCTGAAATAGCAAAATAGAGCAGAGGAACAAGGGCTTTGGGGACAGAGAACACCTGGAGTTAGAATTCTGACTCCATCGTGTACCGGCTGTGTGACCTTGGGCCACACTGTATATTCATCATGGCTGTGTTGCAGACTTCTTGGCCGGTAGACAACACTGTATTGATTAGGAATTATGCCAACTGAGTCACTCTGTAGCGCTGCATACAAGATACCTACATTAACTCATCAATGAGGCCAGGGATATGCTGGTAAATGTTTAACAACGGGCCCTCCACGGGGAAAAAGTTTCCCTGATTTATAGTGTTTGCTGATTTCTGTGGTGTAAATACTCCCTCCGTGGCTGATTCCAGTGTGATGTAATTGAATGCTAAGCTGTAAAGAGATGCACACGGTCAACTCTTCCAAGTTAACAGAAGCTTGCTCCAGCATGCCACTGAATTAGACTTATTTTCATGCTCAGCACCAAGTAAGTATTTTAGTGCATAGTTAGGTCTTGAGAGTAAGTGAGAGCATCTGGACATCAGGCAAATCATGGCACGATCATGACACAATTTACCTATATACACACAAAGATGTTCATCACAGCATTGTTCAAAAATAGCAAAACTCGAACACAAATTAGTGACGCGAAGTAGGGGATCAGGAGGTTCCACAGTGCAATGCTGAAGTGCTCAAAACGTTCGCCAAATGTTGATCAAGGTGTAAAATTCTATTAATTTTTTATAGCAATTGAGAGACATACTGTCATGGATACATTCAACAGGTGGAATGTTGCATTGGGTGGGCATGTGAAATAGAAGAAAGATATACCATTTTAGACACAGGAGGAGTAGCATAATGCCAAGCCAATGCCAAAGAAAAATTAAACATTTACTGTAAAACATAAGAACTTGGCCTATTGGCAATAAAAATAACATTGTCATGGCAATTGATGTTACTAATATAGATACACAGTGATAAAGAGTGAACAAATAAACGATGTATTAATAAAGCTTTTAGCACAGTGCTTGGCACATAGTATTCAACACACTTTGGCTATAATTGCTATGATGATAAATTACAGTATATCATATGATAGAATAATGGTTATTAGATTTTTTAGACGGCTTATTGACATGAAAAGAAATCCCCAATGTATTTTAAAGTGGAAAAAATTAATTTGATCTCATTTTTATAAAATGCATATGCTCAATTTTGGTAAAAAAGAAATGTCTGAAATATGATAAGTAATTCTTTATGAATAGCATGAGATTGGACAATTTTAATTTCTTCTTTGTGCTTTTAAAGATATCCAACATTTTCTACCATGAACATGTATCATTTTTATTATTCAAAAACAATTTGTTTAAATTTAAAAATACAACACACCTATGTAAATATTTCTTTCCTGTTTCCCTAGAAGAAAAATCAATACCTGTCCACATGGTTCAACACTGGGTAGCTGGCAAGTCTTTTACTTGTTAGTTTTGTTAAGTGGTAGATTAGTGAATAACTGGACAGAGGGTCTGGATAGTATTCTGACTCCTTTCCTACTCTCAGGAAACTACATGACTGAAAAAGAAAACATGCCCAGAGAATGGGAAATAAAGCTAGAAAGATAAAGAAAATATAGTGAATCACCTCATATCTTTTTTTTAAATTTTTTACTTTTAAACCATATTGTTATATTTAAGTAGATTCTTTATTTTTTTATTTATTTTCTGTAAAGTAGATTTCTTTAGATCACATGTAATTGCTCTTTTATCCAGTCTGGCAATCTCTGTTTTTCAGCTGGCATATTTAAAGCATTCACATTTAATAAAATTACCAGTATGTTTAGATTGAAATCTATCATCTTATTATTTGTTTCCTATTTATCCTATTTGTTCCTTGTTTTTTTCTTCTTTTCCTATCTTCTTTTGGACTAATTGAGGTGCTTAACGATTCCGTTTTGTTTCCATTATTAGCTAATTATCTATAGCTCTTTGTTCTGTTTTTTATTTTAGTGTTTGCTCTAGAATTTACAGAATGCATTTTTAACTTATCACAGTCTACTTTTTACACCATTGTAGCTGGAAGCAGAAGTCTCATATTCATCCTTTTTAGAGCACAGGTAGTATAAAGCAAACAGATATATACATCAATTTAAAATAATAAGACATGACTAGTTACACAAAAATACAATCAATGACTCTTTAACTGAGATAGATTATGGACCTACTTTTATTTTAGAAGTATCTGTACTGGCTCTGCACAGATATCTTGTACAATTTATTATAAGACTTTTAGAAAAGTAGCACAATGTAATAGGAGCATGCGTTTTGAAGTCAAACTACCTAAAGTTGGAGATACTATGGGCTACCACTATCTGTTGTATGATTTTAGGCAGATTACTTAAAATCTGTGAACCTCAATTTCCTCATCTCTAAAGGGGGGTAATAATATCCACTTTTTAGGAACTTTATAAGGATTAAATGGTATTATATGGGTAAATGCTTTGATAATAGAGAGCACATGCTTAGTGAATGAGAGTAGATTTCAACTAGGAAGATGTGTATATTTAAAAATCACTAGACCTGGGAGGCCGAGATGGGTGGATTGTCTGAGCTCAGGAGTTTGAGACTAGCCTGAGCAAGAGCGAGACCCCATCTCTACAAAAAAAAAAAAAAAGGAAAGAAAGAAATTAGCTGGACAACTAAAAAACATAGAGAAAAAAAAAAAAATTAGCCAGGCACGGTGGCGCATGCCTGTAGTCCCCACTCCTTGGGAGGCTGAGGCAGTAGGATCGCTTGAGCCCAGGAGTTTGAGGTTGCTGTGAGCAACCGCCATGGCACTCTAGCTGGGGTAACAGAGTGACACTCTGTCTCAAAAAAAAAAAAAAATCATTAGACATGATGATCTCATAAGTTTTCACCCTTTCCCTCCAACTAGACTGAAGTTCATTGAAGAAAGAATCCACGTCACATGTTTTGGATAAATACATAGTGGCAAACTCCAGTGTTTATCTTTATCATCATCATCATCATCGTCATCATCATAATCAGTTAGTGATTTTTAAATAGCTTCCTTTTGTCAAATTTACCCTGGAGTTGAAATAAATTTTGATTTCTCTTAATGCCCCTTCCCCACTCACTCCACCCTCCACCAAAACATAAAGAAATAAATAAAATCAGGTTTCAAATCCTCTCTGTGATACCTGCTGTACTAAATCGGGCGAATCACAAGATTTTTTTGTTTCCTCCTCTGTGACATGGAGATAATTTTGTCATGACTCTTTCAAAAAGCGATTGTGAGAATGAGTACAATTCTCATTTTAAGTGGTTTATACAATCGTATGTCACCATTCAGACGTGGAGTATTGTTAATAATACGTAATGATGATTATGATGATGTCTAGCCATAATGGCTAGCATACCATTACCCGATGAGGGGCACAAGCAGAAAGCGGTAGAAGAGTTCAGGGAACAGAGAAGTCTGTGAACTTTAAGGACAAGAAAAGGCTTCCAACCTGGTGAAGGGAAACGGGAGGGTCTTAAAGGTGTGTAAGAGTCCTGTGAGTCAAGGAGGAAGCAGAGGCCGGGGGGAGGAGGGGAGAACTGGCAGCAGTGGGTCAGGGAGGGAAATGCAGAGGCTGACGTGCCCATGTCCAGAACAGAGAATCCAGCGGGGTGGCTGGGCAGTGTCTTGTAGTGGCAGACAGTGCTGGAAAGGAACACCTGGGCCTTGAACTCCTCAAAGAGACACAGCTACACATTTTTCTGTAAGCTCGATGTATTGGGATGGGAGTAGGATAGACAAGGGTTTGCACACTGCACGAGGAAACTGGTGTTAAACTTCATCAGACCCTATATTTGGCCGCATAGGGGAAAAAGAGTGCCATCCCATTAAATTAACATCTAGCGACTCACAAACATGTTTTTGTAAATGTCGTAATTTTCCAGGAATATTGCAAAGCAATTTTTTATGACTCTACTTATCTGGAGTAGTCAACTAGTTCAAAACTAAATATGCATATTTTACATAATAAGACAAGAGAATGTTATGCATAAAACAGATGTCTCTAAACACTATTCCGGTATGAAACACTGGAAACATTACATAAGCACCACACACTCTTCTGGGTTAGAACATGGAACTTGGATAAGAAGACACCTTCCTTTCAAGGCTGCTTTCCTGTAAACTACCGACACATTTCTCCAGAACAGAGTTTGGGCTTCGATTTAAAAGATAATCACCAGGATTTCTCTTTGACTTTCTCCTCTCCACAGCTTTTTGTTCCATTCTTTATTGACTAATTTCCTCTTTATAAGAAAAAATGTGGGTAGCAAAGTTTTGCAGGTGAAGTAAAAGCTATTTTTAGTCTATATATATATATGCTACTGGGGAAAATTGCATTTCATTTACCATATGTCATAACGGCTCTAGATAGAATGGAGAACTATTAAACCTGAGTAACTTGAAGATCTAGGCCAGTAATACAAAATTTGTCAATTCAAAAAGATTCAAGGGCGGCACTCACTAGAATAATTATTTTACTTAAGCTATAACTAGTTCGATTAACTTGACAGGCTGAATTCAGTTGAAATTCAATTCAGTTTTTAAAAAATACTCAAGCACTCTGACAGAATTAACTAGT
>RJWJ010031364.1:0-19272 GCA_004363605.1 Indri indri
CGTCACTGCCTCCTTCTTGCAACAGGGACAAATCGATGATTCTGCGGGAGGCACAGATGTCCTTATCTCTGAGCAGGGAGCCTGGCTCGGTCCCACTTCTCGTGGAGCTGTGCCAGAGGACAATGATCGGAGGAGGCCTCTGGGTGGCTCCCGGCAGCGTGGGGTGACCGGGCTGCACACGTGAGCCTGTCACACCACCCCAGGCTCCCCGCCGGCGCTCGCCTTATCTGGGTGGCACAACCTTCTCAGAGTGAACTGAGATGTTCTCATCATACCACGCGTGTTAATTTTCTATTTCTTCTGTAACAAATTACCACAAACTTGGTGGCTTCAAACAACACAAATGTGTTTGGAAGTCCAAAAATCCATGTCACTGGGCTAAAGTTGGCAGGGCTGGTTTCTTCTGAAGGCTCCAGAGGAGCACCTAGTTTGCCTTTTTCAGCTTCTGGCAGCCACCTGTGTGCCTTGATTTGTGGCCGCTGCCTGTCTGCCGGAGCACAGCCCTCCTGCGCCTGCACTGTCATCCCACACCCTCTCTGATCGGTAGTCACGTCTCCCTGGGCCCTCCCCTTGGAAGGACGCCTGGGTTTACATTGGACCCAGCTGGATAATCCAGGAGAATCTTCCCATCGCCAGATCCTTAATTTAATCACCTCTGTCTGCCAAGTCCCTTTTGCCATACAAAGTGACATGAACATGTACAGGCTCTGGGGGTTAGGACAGGGATATCTTTGGGGGCCATATTTAGCCTCCCACACTGGGCCAGGATGTGCTGCCTCTGTACTGGTGAAAGCTCAGCTTATCACTCACTATTCCCAGGAAGATGTATAGCCAGGGGACAGCTAGGGAAGAAACATGCCTTTACCTGGGGACAACTTCTCAAAGAACAAAACAGACCAAAGCCCTTATCCTCACACAGGTTATACGCCAGAGGGGAGACAGATAAAAAACATGGGACGTTGGAAGGTGATGAGTGCTGAGGGGAAATAGAGCAAAGTCAGAGGAACCAGGAGTGGGGATGTATACCAGGTAGGATGGTCAGGGAAGGTCTCCCGTGAAGACGATATTTGAGCAGAGACCTGGAGATGAGTGGGGAGTGAATCAGGTAGGTTCTGGGGAAGAGCGTTCCACGCAGAGGAGCAGCCTACGCACAGGTGCTGAGGCAGAGAGACAAAGAGGCCACCATGTGGCGGGGTGGGGGCGGAGAGAGAGCATGAAAAGAGATGAGGCTGGTAAATTGGTCCCTTTCAGTCTGCAAAAACTTGGGGAGAAAAGTTCAATGGTATATTCATTCTATGTATTGGATAAAAATATTAGAAATTTTTCAGTAGAATGTTTTGGGACTTTGTCCAAAATTCTGGAGTACAGGGGCCTTGGTCCTTTCTTGATGAGATTCTGTATCCAAGAAATAAAGAGCATCCCAAGAATCATCTCTCCTTCTCCCTGGGGACCTAGGTATCATCTCTGTCTTCTGCTCTCTCAAGGATATCCGCAGGTCTGCACATGACCAGTGCATGCATAGAGCAATGATTTTTAATATCTGTAACATTTTTATGTTGCATTAATATAATGTTAATGTCGAAACCAGACTCTATCATTGGATGAGTTGGGTTAGATTAATAAATACATGATTTTCTCACTCTTTAGAATGACTTTTCCTCTCAATGGATGGTTATGATTTAAAACTAACTGTGCGCTCTTAATCCAGTTGCTGAAATCACTGAGTGTTGCTTCCTTTGTCTGGAAGGCGGGTGGGTGTAGACTAGATAATCTGTAATGTCCCTTTGGATCTGAAGAGCCTGTGTTCTGCCCTCTCTAGCAAACATTCTTTTCCCAGGCATATCTCCTCTCAGAGGTCAAACCAGCAATTATCCATCCTTTTTGCCCATGTGTAAGACATGAATAATTCATAGGTGAGCTTGCAAATTGGGAATAGGAGGACTCATCGGCCCAGTTCCCACAAGACTTGTGTTCATGTACCAGAACGTTTCCCGAGGACAGATTTTGTTTTTCTTTCACCTTGGCCCCTCTCATTTCTACCAACCCCCAAGAAGTCTATATGTGTAATCAAAATTTTTTTTTTTTTTTCTGAGACAGGGTCTCGCTCTGTCTCCCTGGCTGGAGTGCAGTGGCATCATCACAGCTCACTGCAACCTCAAACTCCTAAGCTAAAGTGATCTTCCTGCCTCAGCCTCCCAAGTAGCTGGGACTATAGGTACATGCCACCATATCGGCTAATTTTTCTATTTTTTGTAGAGATGGGGTGTCGTTATGTTGCCCAGGCTGGTCTCGAACTCCTGGCCTCAAGTGATCCTCCTACCTCAGCCTCCTAAAGACTGGGATTACAGGCGTGAGCCACCACGCCCGACCTAATAAGCAATTTTTGATTATATATCTCACATTTATATAATTTTAGATCCTGTAATTCAACAGCCTCATTTGACAGCTAGGGAAACTGAGGCTCAGAGAGTTCAATGACTTTCCCAAGCCTCAGAGCATGCTCCATGGGGCAGGGATGAGAATCCAGTTCCCTGAACTCTGGCTGGGGCTCTTTCTCCTGCCTTCTGTTGCCTCTGTTTTGCCAAATGCTCTGCAAATTATGAGATGCCTGAAAATCCCTTTTTAAGAGATGAGGTCTCACACTGTCACCCAAGCTGGAGTGCAGTGGCGTGATTATAGCTCACTGCCGCCTTGAACTGTTGGGCTCAATCAATCCTCCTGCCTCAGCTTGAGTCACCATGTCTGGTTCTGAAAATACGTTTTGAGGATGATGACGGACAACTTTGAAAGTGAGAGGCTTTTGCTTTGTTTTTTTAAATATGCGCTTAGGGACCCAGTGTAGTCAGAAGGGCAACCAAAGCCAATGTCCCTAGAAATGCCAAATCAAAAACATGCACTAAGGCTCTGATCTGTAGCAGTCCATCTTAAATCATACATTTTACAAATCCTGAAATACAAAGGAGGAAAAATGCAAGACTCGAAAGAATATTCTTAGCCTCTCACTGTTTTATTATCCCTTTCATCGCTAGGTGTCCCCTGCGGTAATATTGCTACATCCCATCTGGAATGCTGCTCCCCGTATGTCCTTTCTGGAGTGAAGGTGGAGGGAAGAGAGGGCAAGAGGGAAGCTTCCTGCCAGGGAGGAGGGGTGGAGACAAGGCGAGTGCGGGCTCCCTGGCGGGCATGTGCGCTGGCAGAACCCTCAGCTTAACGCAGAGGAAGAGTCGCCACTGAACTGAAGGGACTGGACTGGCTGTAATTAGAATGAGAGATTAACTGTGAAAGGAACACTGTCAAAACCCAATTTCCACCACGGGAAATGAGTGTGGCCCAGAATAGATGCAGAGCATGATTAAACTGCAGGCCGGGCCTCAGGGGGGCGGGTGAGTTTGTGCACATCCAGCCCGGAGCTGCCCTGGACCTGCCATCGATGGAGGCAGGGTCTCTGCAGGTGATGCAGAGAAACAGAATGGTATGTGTCTTCCGGGGTGGGTTCCTTCCTTAACCATCCAAAGCCATTTTAACTGCTCACTGCCAATTTTCTAGGGTCCCATGGGAGCCACAGCTCAGGGCACCCCCTCTGCCAGCCCATACTTAACCATCAGCCAATTGACTCCATTCCTGCCCCCTAGGAGCTCAGAGATTAATGGGAGGCACTACATGCTCGTGCAGAAAGTAAAAAATGATGCGAGGGCTCTGAGAGGTGTAGCTGCTGGGGCGGGTAGGGGCAGCTTCCCAGGAGGGCCTCAAAGACTGGTGAGTTTATCTGAAGGGGTAGGCATGCCAGGCAGAGGGCAGAGGGAGTGCCAGGCACCCGGGGACGGCCTACACAAGGTCTGCTGTGGCCAGAGAGTTGGGAGGTGGAGGCCGGCGGGAGAAGGGACCACAAATTTCGTCTGCAGGTCAGACCCTGGGGGCTGCAGAGTTTGAATGGAGCATTTGATCAGGAAGGCGGCCCTGGGGCAGAGAGAGGGGCAGGAGAGGGAGCTGGCAGGGAGAGCTGTTGGTGGAGTGGGCGGAAGCCCCAAGGTAGGATCTGACCTGAAGTCCACAGGCGTCGGGGACCCGC
This sequence comes from Indri indri, assembly GCA_004363605.1. NCBI lineage: Eukaryota > Metazoa > Chordata > Mammalia > Primates > Indriidae > Indri > Indri indri. Next base: position 4,070 of record RJWJ010031364.1, read on the forward strand.
TGGCGGGAGGCGAAGCGGAGCAGGGCGGAGGCTGACTCTGAGTCTCCCAGCTTGGGTGATGGCACAGGCACCTCTGAGGGAGCCACGAGTTGTGCGCCAGGTGTGAGAGCCCAAGACTTCATGGAAACCCAGTTGGGGTGCCTGGGCTGCTGTGGAAATGGAGAGGCGGGGCTCCCTCGGGCTTGGCAAGAGATTCGGGGAGCGTCAGAGGCTGGCAAGCAGTTGATGCTCTCCTGATGGGTGGAGGCAGTCAGACCACTCAGCCCTTTTAAAGGCTGCATGTGTTATTTAACATCTGAGCTGCCCAACATATCCTCACACTTGCGCAAGGCGTAATAAATTGCAACGAATAATCACGCGTAGAGTATTAGCCATCTGCTTCATATGGCTGATGGGATGTCCTTTTACTAATTTCTAAGATTTCTCTTTAACTGAAATCCAAACCTTTTAGTGTATGGAACCAAATATTGTGCACAATATATGCCCTGCCTCTGCAGAACAGAGACAAAAGTGGACAGTTTCTAGAGTCCTCCAGGACAGAGCTAGCTTGCCTGCTGGGGCTGGTGATTTTGGAGTGTCTCGGAGGCACCGCAAAGACCTGTAAGGCTCTGTATGGTTGGAGGAAGACGGAGTAACATCCACGGAATTCCCAGCTGTCAGTCTCCCTGATGTGGGTCTGTGGCTGAGAAGTGATGGGTGTCCTGTAACTGGCCGGTTCACTCAGTCAGAGCCCTCCATTGTCCAATCACACTTCAGTATCGTCACACTGAAGTGCAAAATTGGAAAATTCCACCAAAGTACAATTCTTAGGAAATTCCGCTACCGGGGTTTTCTCCATTGCGATCCTTTCCTGGGCCGCCGCCTCTTCCCCTGCGACCTCCGCCCCCTCAACCTGCCGCCCTCATAAATCACCTGTAGCAATTAGTGTATCAGGCTGTCAAGTAGCTTAGGCTCCGCCTCACTGAAGTTAACCCTGTTGTAACCGTGCCCCTCCCCCTTAAGCAGCGTGTGTAAAAGACTGCAATGCTCTTTGTCTGGTGCTCAGAATTTGGGAGAGCAAAAACCCCTCTGGGCCCACGGGCGTATAAAAACTGTTTTGCCAAAATCTCCGTGTGTCTCTCTGGCTATTCTCGGTCAGCCCTGCCGTAACAATATTGTGTAGCTAAACTGAAGATGCTACATTTTTATTGGTAAAAAAGTAAAATTTGAATACTGTTTGGAAGCAACTCAAGCCGTTGTAGGGATGAGGGGAATCTCGCCCTTTCCCCCAAAAAGTTTGATGCAAGATCAACTCACAATTAAGGCAGATTAATAAGAGAAAGCTTTATTTACCATGGGCGTGAGGAAACAGGCCAACTTGTAAATTAACCTGAGGGACAGGTATTATGTTTTAAATGATTTGGGCGGGGTCTGGCTGCATTCTTGATCTTTTTTCCTGCAATATATCCAGATAACAGGGAGAGGAAGGGAAGTCAGTTGCCCTGTTTGATCTTTTGACCAGGTCTGTCTGGTTAATGCAGACACAGGGAAAGCCCCTTCCAGTGCTTTTTTTTTTTTTTTTTTTTTTTTTTTTTTTTTTTTTCTTTCGTGGAGATGGGGTCTCACTCTTGCTCATGCTGGTCTCAAACTCCTGATCTCAAGCGATCCTCCTGCCTCCCGGAGTGCTAGGATTACAAGCGGTGAGCCACTGCGCCTGGCCCCTTCCAGTGCTTTTTGATTTTGAATGGTTTTTAATTCAAAATATTCTTTATACCAAGGGATCATATTGTGGGGCGAAATTTCCTGAGGTCCTTGACCGTGTTTCTTCGGTTCTCACAGCAACAAAACAATCATCACAGAAGACTTCTGTGACCAGAAGTAGGGGGATTTCTTCCCACCAGCAAGCCAGCAATCTATCCTGCAGGGGACACCAGCAAGGCATCCTCTAATTTAATTCCAACACTGTCTACCTGGAGATAGCATAAATCCCACAGGTTGAGGGCTCAGTCCCCAAAAGTGTGGCCCCCCAGACACCAGTCACAAGTCCAGGCATCCAAAGCTTCTGACCGACTGGCTTCAAGTTGGGGTTCCCACAACCCCCTCTTTGGGTATGATTAATTTGCTGGAGAGACTCACAGAACTCAGGGAGACACACTTCTGGGTTTATTATAAAGGATACTGCAAAGATGAGGAGGTGCCCAAGGCGAGGTGTGGGGACAGGAGCATGGAGCATCCATGCCCTCCTTGGGCCACCCAGGACCCTCCAACTGTCCAGCTATCTGGAAGCTGGGCGAACCCTGTCCCTTTGGGTTTTTTGGAGGCTTCATTACGTAGGCATGATTGACTAAACCACTGGCCATTGGTGATCAGCTTAACCTTCAGCCTCCCCCCTTCCCTGGAGTGGCAGTGGGGTTGAAAATCCCAATCTTCTAGTCCTGCCTCGGCCTTTCTGGTGACCAGCCTCATCCTGAAGCCACCAGTCAATCATTAGCGTACAAAAACCCAGCACCTTGGAGAGTCCAAGGATTTTAGGATAACAGGCATTCTGGTATGTTCTGACTGATCATAGAAGGAGAGATTACATCATCCATGTTGGCAACCTACCCAGGAACAGAGGGCAAGACTGAGAGAATGGCCCAACGAACTTGGTCTGTGGAAGGAGAGAAAGAGAGCAAGATAGTGGGGGGCCCTGGAACCCGGGAACCTTGAGGGGAGGGAGGCGTGCAGCATGAACTCACTTACGCTCTTTTTGCATGTTTATTTGTACTATAAAAGTAGCATTTTATTGTTTTGCTGTCTGTCAACAGAAAAGAACCCTAACTCTATAAAATAATTTAAAGAGGATTAACTATGGCACAGAGAGCCATGCCCAAGAAACCTTGAGCAAGTGGTCTCTCAGTGGTTGGGTTACGGTTTGGATTTATACATCTCAGGGAGACAGGAATTACACATAAAGTTATAAACCAATATTTGGAAGGAGCACATAGGTCTGGCAGGAAAAGGCAGGGCATCTTGAAGGGAGAAGGCTGACAGGTTATAGGTGGGTTTAAAGATTCTGTGATCTGTAATTGGTTAAAGACATGAAGCTTTGCCTAAAGGCTTGGAATGTTTTAAGATAAGGATGTTTGTTAATCAGAGACAAGCCACCTAGATTCAAGTTAGGTAAACCGATGGCCAGCACTTGTGGTTTAACCCTTGTACATACATGGCCTTTGACTTGTTAATTATTTAATATCTTATTGGTACAAAGAGTACCTAGGAACTCAGAGATTAATGGGAGGCACTACATGCTCATGCAGAAGTGATTCAAGTGATCTGTTAGGTAAACTGACAGCCAGCACTTATGGTTTAACCTTTGTCTTACACGGCCTTTGACTTGTTAATTATTTGAGATCTTATTGGTACAAAGAGTAACTCCAAAAGGCACAGACAGGGTGTAACTAGGCACGTCCGACCTCCCTTCTCCTCATGGCTGGCAACTCAACTTTAAGGTTTTTCTTTATTTTTGTCTTTTTTTTTTTATGGCCAAATATGAAGCATGTAAAAACAGATTTTATTTTATTTTTTTTTTTGGAGACAAAGTCTCACTCTGTTGCCTGGGCTAGAGTGCCGTGGCATCAGCCTAGCTCACGGCAACCTCAAATTCCTGGGCTCAAGCAATCCTCCTGCCTCGGCCTCCCAAGTAGCTGGGACTACAGGCACCCACCACCATGCCTGGCTTATTTTTTCTATTTTTAGTAGAGATGGGTCTTGCTCTTGCTTAGGCTTGTCTTGTCTCGAACTCTGGGCTCAAGTGATCCTCCTGCCTCAGCCTCCCAAGTAGCCGGGACTATAGGCGCACACCTCCACGCCTCGCTAATTTTTTCTGTTTTTAGTAGAGACAGGTCTCACTCTTACTCAGGCTGGTCCCGAACTCCTGATCTCAAGCGATCCTCCCTCCTCAGTGTCCCAGAGTGCTAGGATTACAGGCGTAAGCCACTGCGCCCAGCCTAAATTTAAGGTTTTTCTGGGGTACCTTTGGCCAAGAGGAGATCCATTCAGTCAGCTGGTGGGGAGTGGTGGTGTTAAGATTTTACTTTAGTTTAAATGTCCTTGAATATAACACTTGACGCTTACTGAATATTTATAATTATTTTTACTTTTATTTTTTGAGGCAATTTTTAAATTTTTTTTCCAGCTTTATCGTGGTATGATTAACAAATAAAAATTGCATATATTTAGGGTCTACAATGCGATGTTCTGATATATGTACACATTGTGAAATGATTACCACAATCAAGCTAATTAACATATCCACACTTCACATAGCTACCGTGTGCATGTGTGCAGAGAACACCTCAGCATGGCGATTGCAGTTAATAGCAATGCGTTGTGTACTTGAAATTTGCTAAGAGAATAGACCACAGGTATTCTTATGTTCTTCTCATATGTTCTTCTTTTGCTCAGGACAGCCCTGAAGCAGATTTGAACACCAGGGAAAATGTGGCCACACTGTCCCTAACAGAGCCCACGTCTATTAGATTTGCTATTTTTAAAAAATTTTTTTCTATAAAGATTGATACCTCACATTCCCTAGAAACATAAAGAACTCTTTCACTTGAAAACTTTAACTATTTACCTAACTATTAGTTTTCATTCTCATCATTGTCTGCCTGAGATCCCCAACCCCTGGGCCTCGGCCTGGTACTGGTCCGTGGCCTGTTAGGAATCAGGCCTTAAATCACCCCCTGAGTTCCACTTCCTGCACCCTCACCCTGCGCCCCTCCGTGGGAAAACTGTCTTCCATGAAACCAGTCCCTGGTGCCAAAGAGGTTGGAGACTGCTGGCCACTGTTGCAATAATGAATGTGTGTCTTTGTTCTTTTTATTCATACACACTTTTCCATGTGTTGGCACAGTCTATATATTTATTATTTTAATGGCTCTATATTCTTTCAAGTGAATGTGTGACGATAGCCCAAAGGCTGGCCATTTGGATTGTTAATAATTTTTTTTCCATTATGAAAAGCATAATGTGAAACAAATTAAAAGTTGGACTTGCTCCCTTTTTTGGGCAGTAGTAACTGTAGTCTTTTAAAAACTATTGTAATATGCTTTGTTTTTTATTACCAAATAGAACATGTTTATTGCAGAAGTTTTAGAAAATATAAGCTACTTGGCGTGTTTACTTTTGACCTACCTGAGGCATAATTACAGACTCATCTTTTATTTTCCGGGTAATTGTTTGAGACTTCGTTCACAGCATTTGAGGTTCCCTTTCCCCTCACTTGTCCAATAATCCTGGGGGTCCGGAAGGTGGGCTCTTTCTCCAGGTGAAGACGCAGAGGGTGCTGGAGGGTCTCAGGGCCTGGATCACCTGCTGCCTTTGCTCTCTCACCAGCTACAGCGTCGTTGTAGAAAATTGGCTTGGAGCTTAGTGCACCAAACTCCCACACAAGTCATGGTGACACCTATGATTGGGTTTCCAAGCTACTAGTTTTTTTGTTTTGTTTTTTAAAGCTTACACTCATAAACTTAGCCACTGCTTCCAAAAGAGGGTGCTAAGTCTGGAAGGGAGCCCTGCCTGAGCCACGTCCCAGGTGTCAGCCAAACCCCACGGAACTATTGGATTCATTTGCTGAGCCCAAGTCCTGACTTCTTCCCCAGGAAACTGGAACAATCCCAATTCATTTGGAATGTTCTGATAATGTTTATCTTTCAAAAAGAATCTCAGTTTTGAGACCAGCCTGAGCAAGAGAAAGACCCCCCTCTGACAAAAGAATAGAAAAATTAGCTGAGTGTGGTGGTGTGTGCCTGTAGTCCCAGCTACTTGGGCGGGGAGCGGGGGGGTGGATGAGGCAGGAGGGTCACTTGAGCCCAGGAGTTTGAAGTTGCTATGATCACACTGCTGCGCTCTAGCATGGGCCACAGAGTGAGACTCTGTCAATAACAGCAACAACAAAAAGAGCCTCAATGACCCCTATGCAGATTTTCTTGTTCTCCCACCCCACACCCCAGAGCTTCTTACATCCTTAAACTTGGCTTGAATCTCACCACTTCCCAGTTACTCAGCTACAGCTGGATAAGGGAGCCAATTCTAACCCATGCGACATCAGAGAAAGTTTTCTGTGGAGATATCTGGGGAAGTTTTTCTTTCTTTATAAAAAGAGACAGGACATACAATCTTTCTTTCTTTCCCCATCTTCCTACCTTAAACGTAGACATGACGTCTGGAGCTGCAGTAGCCATTTTGTGACCGCGCGGTGATAGGCATGAGACCACAGAGTTTCAGAGAGCGATTGAACCAATATCAATAACAACATATATTCCCATTCCTTGTTATGTTTAAGACACTCCAAGTTGGGTCTTTTGTTAATTGCAGCTGAACCCATTTCTAACTGATATTTTTATTATTAGAAGCAAGGTTGCAATAAACAACTTATGGTGAAAGCTTTGCACACATTCTTAATTTTTTTAAAGGATAAATTCACATAAGAGAAATTGGGGGATGTTATTGTGTGTCCCCACCATATTTACATGTTGAAGTCCTAGCCTTCAGCACTTCAGAATGTAACCATATTTGGAGATAAATTCTTAAAGCAGTAACAAAGTTAAAATGAGGTGTCTATTGTAGCCCAATCCAACATGGCTGGTGTCCTTTTAAGAAGAGGAAGTGTAGACAAACGTGCACATAACAGAGGAAAGACCATGTGAAGACACAGCAAGAGGGTGGCCATCTACAAGCCAGGGAGAAGTGGCAGAAGAAAGTAGCCCATCCATACCTTGACCTCAGACTTCAGCCTCCAGAACTGTGAGAAAACAAATGTCTGTTGTTTAAGGCACCCAGCCTGCAGTACTTTTTTTAATGGCAGTCCTAGCAAACTAATACAGGGGACCAAAACTATTTTTCTCATCTGTAAAATAAGAATAATCATGTTATAAAGCAGTTAGATGGATTAAGTGAAATGATGCATGCAGAACACTCAGACTGATGTCTGATGCGCAGTAAGCACTTAGTAAATGATGGCTATTATTACCAGGAAGCTTGGCAGCAGAATTTCTGGATAGATTTCTCTATCCGTAAACTCTGCAGGGAATTAACTGAAGACCTTATTGGTCTCCAAGACAACCGCTTAGTCAAGGTCTCTGTAATGTTATTTTAGCAGAGACAGTGCTGTGTGATCATCAGACCGTTTTCCTTCCCTGTGGACACAGTCTCTCCGCCTTGCAGCTTGGTGGTGCCACAGGGGTAGTTCTCCCAGTGGAATGAGAGCGGAAGAGAAATGTCATTTCCAGTCTGTGGCTGTTTAGATCGGGTGTCTTCTCTGCTTTCTGTCTTTCCTGGTCACATGACTAGAAGGAACGAACTCCAAGATGGTGGGATCACAGAAAGGAAGGAGACCCTGAGTTACCTTTTGGAGGAGTGCACGCAGAGAGCCGCCTGACCTGCCGGGGCAAGAAATAACCCTTGGTTGAATTAAGCCATTGAGATTTCAGGACTTATCCTTAGGGCAGTTACCTTTGCTTACTGACTAATACAATCAGATGTTCTCCTTTATTAACACGTAACAACAACACTATTACTAATAAACGAGGTATTCAAAGTGAGGGGAGGGTGGAAAATTAATGGCTAGATTTCAGTCAGTTAGCTGGAAATTGATATGGTTTGAGGCCAAATAAGAAGCAGCCATGCGATTGTTGTTATTAATATTGTCAGGTGTAGAATGCTGATTTCCTTGAGCCTCTCTTCTTTCGGGCAAAGAGCTAGCTTATAATCACCTGTGCAGGACGGACAGGTGGATTTCATAGTCACTTTTGTATATTAGTCCCGTCTAAGGCCTAGTCCTGTGATGTTGGGTCTGATTATTGGTGCTGGTACTACTCACGTCTGTGAATGGAGATGCCCCATGCTCGGTACTGCGCTGAGGTCGGAGAGAGGGCTGAGGCTGATCTGTTTACTCGGAACCGAGCAGTCTCAGGGCGGGGAGGGGCTGATGACCTGGGACCAGGTCTGACCTCTCTCCACTCGCGTCCTCCTTGGAGTCTTCCTGTGACAATTCTGATCCTTCTTGAAGATGAAAAACCAAACATTGGGTGTTATATGCATACAATAAAATATTATTCAGCCTTAGAAAAGGATGAATATTGACACATGCTACAACATGGATGAACCCACGAGACTTTATAGTAAGTGACACAAGCTAGTCACAAGAGGGTGACTACTATGATTCCACTTCTATGAGGCTCCTAGAACAATCCAATACATAAAGACAAAAACCAGAATGGTGGTCACCAGGGGCTGGGGGAGGGGGAATGGGGAGTTAGTGTTTAACGGAGACAGAATTTTGGTTGGGAAGATGAAAAATTCTGGAGGTGGACGATGGTGGTGGTTGCCCAACAATGCGAATGTGCTTAGTGCCACAGAACTGCACACTTAATAATGGTTAAAATGGTAAATTTTATGTTAAGCACATTTTACTACAATAAAAACGTTTTTTTTAAAGCCCAAAACATTTGCACGGCCTCTTTGGCAGGGAGGCAGGAGACCTGGAGGGTTAGAGGAACATGGTAAACGACACAGAGAAATGTGACGGTCCTGCCATCGAGTGGTTTGCAGTGGGGGAGAGATGGATTCGACAGCAATAACTGGACAAATGCAAAACCGGAAGGAGAGAAAGAGGAAAGCACTATGAGAACTCGGGAGGGAGCTGTCAGGGTGCCTGAGGGCTCGGGACAGGGATGGAGGAAGAAGAGCCAGTTGCCCTGGGCGCTCCGTGGTCCGGTGGGATCTTGAGTTTTGAAAGGTGGTGTCTCGGGGACTGAGAGCTCGGTGTGCTGGGGCCCACGCAGAGTGCCTGCTGGGCGTGGCTGGGGAGGCCCTGGCAGACTACCTGGCAGAGGGGAGGTTCCTCTCCAGAGCAGAGCGAGCTGGGGCAGAAGCCAGACCAGGGCTGTAGATGGTGGGAGTCCTTGAACTTTCCTTTTTTCATTCAAATAAACTTTTTAAACTTTAGGATAGTTTTAGATTCACCAAAAAGTTGCAAAGATAAAACAGAGAGTTCCCATATACCTGTTACCCAGTTTCCCCTAAAGTTAAGATCTTACGTTACCGTGGTACATCTGTCACAGCTAATGAGCTGATACTGATACATTATTAACTGAAGCCCAAACTGCATTAATATTTCATAGTTTTCCCCTGATGTCCTTTTTTCTCTTTCCGGATTCCATGCAGAATACCCACCCAAATTGTACTCACCCATGCACTGCACACTCAGCTTCTCCTAGTGTCATTATCAATATGCTAGCACGGCACGGTTGTCATAATGAATGAACCAACATTCACACATTACCATTAACTACAGTCCGTGCTGAGTTCAGGTTTCCTTCATTTGCACCTCATGTCCCAACCGCGACCCCACGTTTTATTTAGTTGTCGCGTTTCCTTTGGCACCTCTTGGTGTGACGGTGTCTCAGCCTTTCCTTGGTTTTGATGGCCCAGACGATTTTGAGGAGTGCTGTCAGGTGTTCCGCAGCATGGTCCTTCGTTTGGATTTGTCTGATATTTTTCTCATGGGTAGGCTGGGGCTGTGGGTTTCTCAAGGAAGACCGCAGAGGCCGAGCGCCCTCTCCCCACACGGTAGGGTACGTACTATCCAGTTGCCTTATCTCTGTTGGTATTGTCCTTGATGTCCTGGCTGGGGACTGTTTGTCAGGGTTCTGCATGTAAAATTATTTTTTTCCCCCGCTTCCCATACTCTTTGGGTAAGCATTGGATGGTTTCCAGTGAGGAGAGCGACCTGATGAAAGTGGTATTTTGGAATGAAAAGCCTGCTCGTGGCTGATGTGCTGGGTGGGAACATCTCAGCCTGGGACAGCGCTCACGCTGGTCTAGATGTTTCACGTAATCACTGCGCCTGAGCCGCACGTTGTCGCCTTCTTGACCGATGAGGAAATGGAGGCACCAGGAGGTTAAATCATTCATTAAAGGTCACACAACCAGCCAGTGATCACCCGGGTTCTGAGCCTGAGGAGTGTGGCTCCCAAGTCTGTGTTGTCACCACGTCTTCCTGGTGACAAATTATTAATAGCACAAGGAATTTAGACTGTGGTTGAGTGTCGGGATCTAAATTTGAAGTCCCATTCCCCAGTCCCACCTCCAGAGATTCTGTTTCAGCAGGTGTGCAGCAAGGCCCAGCCCTTGCTAGCTGAGCAAGTCCCTTGGGAGAGTCACGGGGCCCAGTCTGTGCCCACCCACTTGACGCAAGAACGGAGGCCGAGAAACCATTTAGCAAGTGCTAGTGACTGTGTGGCCATCAGGCCTCCGAGGCCTGGCCCAGAGTGTCAGCGTGACAGGAGAGGATGAACGGACAGGCGCTGTGTGGGCTTGGTCACTGACAGCCTGTGGGGATGGGCGAGAAGCAGGTGGCGCTTGGGAACGACAGTACCCAGGACAGAAATGCAGAATTCTGACGGGCCTTGGGGGAGATGAGGAGTGAAGCTTCAGCTGGATGCTGAAGCGACCCGGGTGGGAGACTTGGGAGGAAATACTCAGCAGAGCGGTGGAGGAGCCCTGCAGGGGCTCACAGAGGTTTGGGAGGCACCAAAGATGTCCCAAGCAGGCGAGTTTTCTGTGTGACAGCAGCAGGCTAAGGGGCGGGGCATTGGAAAATACCCCCCATTTAGCTAGACGGGGGAGGAGGAAAAAGGGAGGAGGAAAATCCTGGTCTCAGTTCACCTCTCCCTCAAAACAACAAACTGAATCCAACTCCCCCGCCATTTACCGCATAGGTGGAACCCATCGTTGGTGGAGGGAAGGCAAGATGGCAGCAGCATACTTGGAAAGTGTTCATAGGAACAACCAGGAAAATTTCCCTATGTCCCATCACAGGGGTGACCCGCAGTGCTCTCCGGGAGGCTGGGTGTGGCTCCCTACCATCTCGGGTCACTCACCCAGAGAAGCCTCACAGGTAGCTGCACAGAAGGTGGCCTCAACAATGGGTGTCTGAAGCCACTTCTCTACCCTGGGTTTTGGGGTGGGCCCTGCAGCAGCACTGGGGTCCTCATGATCTGGAGTTTCGAGTGGTTCTGCTCTGGAGCCATCTCCTTCCCTGACACGCAGCCCGCACCTGCCGGGCCAAGCCTGCGCTGGGACTTGTCTGGGCACCACCTCCTCACTGCCCTGGAATAACCTTTCCCCTGTTCCCAGGGCCCACCCTGCCCTACTGGGGAGGGAGGCGCCTCCTCCAGCCTGTGGTTAAAAGAAGCCAGCTTGGGTTGAGCCAGGCTGTCCTTGCTTCTGGAAAATTCTGTCATTAAAGAAGAGGACAGAAACCCAACCCATAAATTTCATCCTCTTTTGTTGTGACCGATTTAGGTCAGTTGTAGAACTATTAAGAGTGCAACAACTGTTAAGCAGTAAAGGGATTCCAGAAAAAGCTCGAACGGGTTGTCGGTTGGTTTCCCCTAATATTCAGGCTCCAAAGTGTTAGTATCAGCACCTTTTTTAAAAATCATTTTTTAAATTATCACATATTTCAAGAATATAAAAAATTAGAGCATTAGAAAGAATATCACTCTTCACAATAAGCAGCTTAATGAAAACTTCTCATTTTGACATATTTGATTCAGATGTTTAATAAAGAAAATATTGCAGGTACCCTTCTGCACCCTACATGCCTCTGCGTTCTTCCCCAAAGCCAAGCAGTGTTCTCAATTCTGTTACAACATTTCTGGGATAACGCATAAACTTTTAAAATTACTATTTTCCTGTATTAATGTCCTGCCACAAGTGTTAACAAGGCCAGTGTAGCAAACTGATTTCTTTCCTTCCTTTCTTCCCTCTTTCTTTTCACAGTGAGAACATTTAAGATCTACTCCCTTAGCAATTTCAAGTGTACAAGACAGTATTATTAACCATAGTCACCATGTCGTACATTTGAGTCCCAGAACTTACGCGTTCTATAATTAGTATCGTCACTGTGATTTGGTTTTGTAGATTTGAAGCCATTAGATATGAAGGTACAGAGTAGCAGAAAATTGGTTCTTGAGGGCAAACAAGTGTTTGAGAGTTTTCCCTGAAGCAGAAACAAGCACATCTTGCCTATTCAACCAGTAAACATCTGTTCAGTACCCGCTGTGTGCTGGACATACAGTGATAACAAAAACAGCCCTAATCCTGGATCTCTTAGTATTTTGCACCCAGAGGAAAAGGTGGCTGTTGTTCAAATAATCACATAAATAAATGTATGTAATTACATCCCATCACAGATTGAGACAAGCACTCTGAATGAATGCAAGGGACACAGGTTTATGGAAAGACCCTAGCTCAGACTAGTGGTACCTTGAGTGGTACCCAGGATACCTGGGAGAAAACAGAAAATTAAACTAGGACATTTTTAAAATTAGTGACGCTCCATATTGCAAATGTAGTTACCTTTTAAATATGAGCATAATTAAGACTCCTGTCATTTCTCTATCCCCAGCAGGTTGCACAGGTCCTTATACAGTGGATGGAAATAAACACTACTTAAGCAACTCACAAACTGAAACTTTGAAATAACCCACTATTCTCTAAGCACAAAGTCATCTGCCCAGGGCCTTGCCAGGTGAAGGCACCCCCGCCTATTTCTGAACTGGGGCCTGGGGACACGTGCTGAATATGGCCCCGCTCTGTGACAGCCAGGCAGGCACAGAAGCAGAAGGAAGAGTCAGTGACAGCCGGAGCACTGACTGCTACCCAGGCAAAAGGTTGGGACAACGTCTTCCCCTCAAGGTTTTCAGGAAGAGTGTAGGCAGCTGCCTGAAATCACAGGTAACTTTTCACCAACTGCTAAAGGCAGCCACGTGGTCTTTGCTTTAATCCATTTAGTAGATAGCAGAGACTGAGACAGGGATATCCTTTAAGTTTAACCAATGCTAAAAAAGTATATTACTGCCCAAGTATTACACTCAGTTTTTAATGTTAAATTACAATCTGACTCTCAACTATTTAGATACTCTCCAGGTCCTTCTACTGAGTTAAATCCATACACGCAATACGTTTAGAGTAGAAGAAAACTTAGAGTTTGGTTAATCTAACAGTTATCAGAATTTTGGATCCCACAAACTGATAAAATTTCAAAAAAGGATTTGGAAAACCTATATTGAGTTGCCAACTTTTTATTTACTCAAAAAAATAATTATTAATAAACACACCTATTACCCACTATCATTGCCATGATATAATCCACACCCAAAGTGAATTATTCAAAAATGGATATCCAAAAATGGAATTTATCAGTATTTTAATAGAAAGAAATTAGCTTTATGAAGAAATCATTCCTTTTTTGTTGTGGTGGTTTTCTTCTTTCTACATCAACCTGTAAAAAATGAAAACTTCTTCACAGCCCAGCTGGGCGGCAAGGGGGCCTGGGAAGGTGAGCCTCTGAGTTTCCATTATCTACCGTGCAGGGCAAGCTTAGGCTGGGGATTCCTGAAATGCAGAAGTTGAGGTGCTGTGCAGACAACAAAGTACCAGACATACAACTTCCTTTCCAACTTCCTTCTCAGAAAGATGGGGAGGCAGAAAATCTCTTTTACAGCAGTGAACAACCTCTATGGACTTGGGCCCGGATCTGACAGTTTTTCAAATATTTTTTCTTGCTTTAGAGAATCCTCTCCTAATAGATGCTCCGTACTGTAGGTGGCCACGGTGGGTAGTTCACAGTGACTTACTGGCATTCCTCTTTCCTTGGTGAGTGTGTTGAACCCCAGAGCCCCCCAGGCCTGCTGAGATCTGACGGGGTTGGGGAGGTATCTGGTGCTCACGGACCACACAGGGGTGAGCCGAGTAGACTCTTCCAGGACAGGGTCTGTTCAGGGCTTGAGGACTATCTTGGAGAATTCTCGTGGGATTTCCTTGCAGCACATGAAGTTGTTCTTTTTCCTTTCTCTCGTTTAAAGGCCCTTCAGATTCAGCGTAGTCAAAGTCTTTACAAGTGGAGAACATTAAGCTGTTCAATGGTCCGTATTTCTCAGGTTTCTGGGCGGGGCCTCCAGCTAGGAGGAGTTCAGCCTGGGCCCCTCCCACGTTGGCCAACTCCAGCAGAAGTTGACGCTGGATCACACAGACCCCCAAACCTTTCCTGAAGGCTGAAGGGGAGTGGGGAGTATAGCCACAGGGAAGACTAACATTTCTTTGGACTCAAGTTTCACCTTTCAAGTCCATGCCGATTCTGATATCGCTCCAAAGTCTGTCTGTGTGTCACAAGCTGCTTGCAGAGCCTGGGTATTTTATTTGCGGCTGGAGTACCGCCATGTAAGAGTTGCCAGTAATTTCTTCACCAGGGAGAGGCTCGAAATGCCTTGGAAAGATTTCTTTTGTTCTGAGAAAGAGACCAGGAGGAGTCTTTTGGCGACACAGGTGTGAAGCTAGTAAGTGCTCATTGTTCGCAGAGAGACCCTGCAGGCCGGGAGTGCAGGTGCTAGTCCCAGCAGAACTGCACCCCTGCAGAGCCAGAAGAAACATTTTGTTTTTCTCCCCAAATGTGGACGGAGCCTGAGCAGGAAATTTTTGTTGTTCTTGGGAAATGTGTGTGTGTCTTCTAGTCCAGGCTCGCTCACAGGAGGCCTGCGGCCAATGCTGGGACCTGGGACCGGGTCTCTTCCGCAGCTCACACTGCAAGCAGATGCAACAAGAGCCAGCCCAGACACAGCACGGTGCAGCCTGGAGTCATTCTTTTTTTTCTTTTTAATTGAGATAAAATATACGTACCATAAAAGTCACCATTTTAATCCATTTTTAAATGTACGGTTCTGGGACATTAAGTAAATTCACACTGTTGTACAACCAGCACCACGATCCATCTCCAGAACCTTCCATCCTCCCAGGTGAAACTTTCTCTGCACCCGCTAAACACTGACCTTCTGTTCTCGTCCCCCAATCCCCTGACAACCACCATCCTACTTTCTGTCTCTAAGCGTCTGACTACTCTCAGACAGCGTTTGTCCCCCCGGACTGAGTCTTTTTTTTTTTTTTGAGACAGAGTCTCACTGTGTTGCACGGGCTGGAGTGCCGTGGCGTCAGCCTAGCTCACAGCAACCTCAAACTCCTGGGCTCAAGCGATCCTTCTGCCTCAGCCTCCCGAGTAGCTGGGACTACAGGCATGCGCCACCATGCCTGGCTAATTTTTTCTATATATTTTTAGTTGTCCGATTAATTTCTTTCTATTTTTAGTAGAGACGGGGTCTCGCTCTTGCTCAGGCTGG
>RJWJ010031365.1:0-19251 GCA_004363605.1 Indri indri
AAGTTGTGAGTTTGGGACTGGAAAGAGAAGGAACTTTCTCCTTTTCATGACTAGACAGACCCAAATATTGACCAGCAGATGAATCTCAAAGTCTGACTCTCTGTTCTTTTCCCCATAGTATAGTGGGATAGAAAAGAAAGCCCCTTTATATGTGCCTTAGTTTTAATAGCCCATCGTGACACTTCCTGCTTCTATTTTATTTTATTCTTACCCTTTGGCCAAAGAAGAGTTATATGTAATAAAATATAAACTTGAGAAGTTTTACGATCACTGAATACTATGCCCATAGTCAAACTTCAAATAGTCATTTATAACTACTTTAGTATCTCAATAAGAGAACAATAACAAGGAAATCAAAACAGAACAAAAATTGTACTAAGCAGTATTGCCCCTCGCACACGATATGTTAAAAATCAAAGAAACAACTGCAAAGCCTGATACACAGTCTGAAAGTAGAAGGAAGGAGGGGGGGGGAGGGAGGGATAGTGGGAGGGGTGAAGTGAGGAGGGGAAGAAGAGAAGAAAAAGAAAAGAAAAGAAAAGAAAAGAAAAAAGTAAAAGTAGGCTATTTGGAGAACTGATCTCTAATCGAAGACTAAGTGCCTTCTTATTCAAAACTCATCTTTCCATAATTGGAAGAAGAAAAGTAAAAGCAAGCATTGCAAAGTTCAGTAAGGAAACACACCACCTATGGATCCTCCCAATAAAGAGGCTGACCTCAAACTACCACGGATGAAGAGTTACTCACAGCATCTAGTACAGCACGCATCATACAGCAAGTTTTTTTAGTAAAATTTTTTGAATGACTGAATGAATGATTTAGGAATAAAGTAGACATTCAGTAATTCTAATTCCTAACTGGTCTCCATGCCTCCAGTTTTTTTCCCTTTTCCAACACTGTAACATTATTATTCCATAGCTCAGCCCCCCGCCCCCATCAACCCACATTTATCATTTCGTGTGCCCAAGAATACCTGGGATCAGGGCTGCTCACTGCTCAACTCCAGAGGGCACCTTTCACCCAGGTTTCTATCAGTTGTGCTCCAAGGGCTCCCATTTCCATAAAGACACCATAATTGTCATCCTTTGGAATTGTGCTTGATGTGTTCAAAGAACTATCTTAGGATACGCCCACTGCATTGCACAAATTCCAGCGGACAGTATTTACAGTGTTTTCTACAGGAGTAGAGCACCTGGAGCACAACCTCATAGGGAATTCTAGTTATGTTATTCTTCTACTGTATGTCATTATGTCAGCCTTTCCTTGAATTCCTTTTCTTCACCATTGTCTTTAGCCAATATGATCCATCACTCTCTTTAAAACCTCAACTCC
The DNA here is from genome assembly GCA_004363605.1 of Indri indri. Lineage (NCBI taxonomy): Eukaryota > Metazoa > Chordata > Mammalia > Primates > Indriidae > Indri > Indri indri. The sequence goes on from RJWJ010031365.1 coordinate 1,333, forward strand.
TTTGCCTTTCCAAAGACGCTGCTAAGAATCAATTTATCTAACCACATTATTTGCTGAACAGTTCTTTATAGTCTCCACCTGAAGGCGTTACTCCAGGTTTCATTTTTCGCTCGACTGTTGACTTACTTTACAAATCTTCATTTGGTGAAGGCATCTATACTCACAACTTTCATTATGATTTATGTAGTGATCACCCCAAACTATTTTCCCAGCTTCCATTTTTCCTACATTCCAGGCATGCAGATCCAATTTTCTAGAATTGAATTAACCACCTGGATGTCCAACATGTTTGCCAATCACAAGGTGTCCAAAATGAAAACATCTCATTCTTCCCATCTCCTCGAAATCTCTCCTCTTCCTGTGTTCTGTAATCTTACCCAAAGTTAGAATCACGGATCATCCTCCCTTTCTCTTTTCTGCCTACAACTAATAGGTTACCAAATTCTATTCCTTATATCCCCAAAATACTTTTGAAATCTGAACTTTCATCTCTATCCCACTGCTACCATAGACCCTTCATTCTATATTACCCGGATTCCTGCAATAATTCTGCCAACAGATTTCCCTGAATCTAACTTCGTTTGCTTCTAATTCATCATCCTTACTTTTGTCAAGACCATTCATCCCCCTGACTTAAAATCCTTCAATGGCTCCCTGAAGTTTTCAGAAGAAAGTCTAAGCTATTTTAAAATGGTATACAAAAACTTTCAAATTAATAACACTTCTCACATAATAAATAATGATAAAGGGACCTATTGCAAACTTTCCAAGGCTAAGACTCAAATGTTCTTTAATTGCATATCTCTGGCCAAGATGAACAGCCTCTGAGTTCCAGCTCTTTCACTGAAAGGGTTATTGCCACTCTCAGTGAAGTTCAGAGGAGACTAAATGCTGCCATCTGGTAACCGGCAGAAGAAAACTATGTCATTCCATATTCTCAGGTCCCTTCAAAATATTGGGGCCAAATATGAATTCAGGGACAGTCTTTCCAGGCTTTTTGGCACTAAGGTTCCCCAGTCAAAGGATGTTTTCTTAATATAATACAAGGCCAACTTACTAAAGTGAGTGTCTCCGTTCACATGAACATCTTCAGAGATGAAGAGAATTCTACTGGTAAAGAAGCATTGCTTGGCTACCCATTCACTGTGTCCAGCTGCAGTGCCACAGGGCCTGACAATACTGGCAAGGTAGGGGCCCTGGTGATGTTTATCTCACATGTATACACAGGAACATTCCAAACACTGTAGTGCGTGGACATTAATACAAGAAGGATATAGAAATCACAGGCTTTTTGAAGCTCAAGAAATGTAAACAGCAGGAACCTGAGCTATGCCTGTGCATAATAAAGATGAACTATTCCCTGCTTGCATCCTAAACAAGCATGGATTTTACTGTCTGAGTTTTGTAGTCACATCTTATTTTTATTACACCTGCCTCAGGTAGCAGTATTACTATATTATCCAGAATATCTAAATAGTCTCTATTTTCTAAATGGAAACATCATTTCATCATGAGAGGGTACATAGTTTCATAGAAAAGATAATTAGTCATATCAGCAGTTACTGTTAAGCATGTGTCTACTCTCCATTAGAGCTTTAAAAATAATGAAACAAAGAAACACACAAAACGCGTATGTCTCTATGGAAAAATTACTGAGCTCATTATTGTTTTCCTTGAGGAATGCAGATCAGCTATAATTATATGTGGCACTTTTGAAACAATACAGTGTTGTTCCAACTAATCATTTCCTCTTCAAATATTTCAGATGGATTAGCTATACCAACATGTTTTATTTCAGCATGTTGATGGAAAATGATATTTTTTCCTTACTTCCAACATAATAATTTCATTAAAATTATTCTTCATTGGAAACAGAATGTTTTAACATAAAAAATAGACATGAAATAAGGCCATATATATGACTAGATCTGTATGTTCATACTTTACCAATATGGTTTAAGCAGATTTGTTTTTGAAAAAATAATATAATACTGGGACTTATTATTAGCCAAAATCTTTTTACTCAGAGAAAGCATGTGTCTCAGTATTATCACTTAGAAATGTGAAACGATGTTTTGTTATGCATTTTTTATACTCTGCACTAGTTACACATTTTAGTGGAGAGGATTCTCAGTTATCAAAAACATTTAGTGTTTTTATTCATCAGAACTGAAAGCTAGAAAAAACTTTGTTGCTTCTTAATCCTTTGGAAGTTTTTAAGAGTTGTAGTCCCTGGAATAGTTTAGGCATAGAAAGTAAGGAATACCTATCGAGCAGTCACCTGGCACTGGTTCATCTACATAAAGATGACAACTAAAATATATTTAGTTAGGTTTTATTTAATTCCACCCTTCAGTGACTTATTTCAAAACTAAAATTATCTAAGAATCATTTTTCCATTGCTACAGAAATCTTAGTACTATTTCATTTATAAAAACTTTGGTCCTGATAATCTTTAGACAAATTATAAATTGATTTTCTCTTTCTTCACATTCTCTGTTGAATTTGTGACCCTATTTTGCACTTCCCTACATTGCATCATAAATCAGAAAATACACATCTGCTCAGATTGAAAGTTCCATTTCAACTGATTCAACTGCTCAGAGCGGCTGTGGCTTCAGAGCGTTCACATAAACCTCTGCTCATGGCCTTTATTCATGTGAGCTTTCTACAAACGCAACCACCAGAAAGTACATGCTACTCAAAACACCAGGTAGAAGCCAAAAAATTTGTGGTAAGAAAAACATAATGCAATGTTTAACTAAGCGTGAAAACACAATGATACATCTCATACTTTCAGTTGAGAGTCATGAAGATCACTCATAAGTAGACACACAAACTTGTTTTTCTCATTAAATAAATCAGTTGTGTAGAAATTTAAACTTATTTGAAAGGATGGTGTTATGACCTGAATTGTGTCTCCCCAAAAGTCATACATGGAAGCCCTAATCCCTAAATGACTGCATTTGGAGATAGGGCTTTTCACAAGGTAATCAGGGTTAAATGAGGTCATAAAAGCAGGACCGTAATCTAATAGGACTGGTGTCCTTATGAGAGGGAAGACCTAGTAATCATTCTGCAGATGGTTGTTTAATTTCCATGACTTTGTGTAGAATTGAGTGTTTCTGTTGGAGCTGATTTCTAATTTTATTCCACTATGATCTGAGAAGATACACGGTATAATTTCTGTTTTTTTTAAATTTGTTGAGACATGTTTTGTGGCCTAAGATGTAATCAATCTTAGAGAATATTCCATGTGCTGATGAGAAGAATGTGTATTCAGTCATTTTGGGATAGAATGTTCTGTAAGTGTCTGTTAGGCCCATTTGCTTTAGCGTCCCATTTAAGTCCAGTGTTCATTTATTTTCTGTTTGGAGGATCTGTCCAATTCTGTCAGTGGGGTGTTGAAGTCCCCAGCAATTACGATGTTGCTGTTTCTCACTTTGTTTAGATCTAGTAGGGCTTGCTTTAGGAATCCGGGCACACCTGTGTTGGGTGCATAAATATTTAGGATTGTTACGTCTTCTCAATGAATTGCTCCCTTTACTGTTATTATTATAATGACTATCTTTGTCTTTCTTTACTATTATTGATTTGAAGTTTATTTTATCTGATATGAGAATGACTATATCTGCTTTCTTTTGATTTCCATTTGCCTGGAATATTTTTTTCCATCCCTTCACCTTAAGTCTGAATGAGTCCTTGTGGGTTATACGTGTTTCCTGGAGACAGCAGAGAACTGGCTTCTATTTTTTAATCCATTCAGCCAGGCTATGTCTCTTGAGTGGGGAATTTATTCCTTGAAATAAATGACAAAGGGGATACAAGTTATCAAAATCTGTGGGACTCAGCAAAAGCAGTCCTAAGGGGAAAATTCATAGCCTTACATGCCTACATCAAAAAGACAGAAAGATAGCAAATCAACAATCTAATGAATCATCTCAAGGAACTACAATAGGAAGAACAAACCAATCACAAATCCAGCAGAAGAAAAGAAATAACTAAGGTCAGAGCAGAACTAAATGAAATTGAAAACAAAAAAAATACTATAGAAGATTAATGAAACAAAGAGTAGGTTCTTTGGACAGATAAACAAAATTGATATACCTCTTGCTAGATTAACCGGAAATAGAAAAGAAGGGACCCAAATAAGCTCAATCAGAAATGAAAAGGGTGATATTACAACTAATATCACAGAAATACAAAATATCATTTGGGAATACTATAAAAATCTCTATGCACATAAACTCAAAAATATTGAGGAAATGGACAAATTTCTGGAAATACATAACTTCCCAGGGCTCAATTGGGAAGAAATAGAACTTCTGAAGACACCAATTACAAGAAAACAAATTGAAGCAGACATAAAAATTCTCCAAACAAAAAAAAGTCCTGGACCAGATGATTTCACAGCCAAATTTTATCAGTCCTATCAAGAAGAATTGGTACCCATACTGCAGAAATTATTTCATAACATTGAGAAGGAAGGAACCATCCCCAACTCATTCTACGAAGCCAGTATCACCTTGATACCAAAGCCAGAAAAGGACACAACTAAAAAAGAAAACTATAGATCTATAAGCCTTATGAATATACATGTAAAAATCATCAATAAAATTGTAGCAAACCAAATTCAGCAGGACATGAAAAAATAATCCACCACAACCAAGTGGGCTTCATCCCAGGAATGCAAGGATGGTTCAACACACATAATCCATAAATGTGATTTGCCACATAAACAGAAGCAAAAACAAAGATCACATGATCATCTCAATAGATGCAGAAAAAGCATTTGACAAAATTCAGCACCCTTTTATGATAAAAAACACTTAACAAAATAGGCATACATGGACTATAGCTCAAAATTATAAAAGCTGCATATGACAAACCCACAGCCAACATCATACTGAATGGGTAAAAGTTGAAAGCATTCCTAATCAGAACTGGAAGAAGATAAGGATGCCCACTCTCACCTCTTCTATTCACCATAGTGCTGGAAGTTGTAGCTAGAGCAATCGGTCAAGAGAAGGAAATTAAGGGTACCCAAATGGGGAAAGAGGAGGTCAAACTATCACTTTTGCTGATGATATGATCTTATATCTAGAAAACCCCAAAGATTCCATCAAAAGACTCCTGGAATCGATAAAATAAATTCAGCAAACTCTCAGCCTACAAAATCAATGTACACAAATCAGTAACATTTCTATCCACCACCAACAGTCAAGCCGAGAATCAAATCAAAGACTCAATACCTTTCAGAGTAGCTAGGAATACACAAAGAAAATAAAATACCTAGGAATATATTTAACCAAGAACATGAAAGATCTCTACAAAGAGAACTGTCAATCATTGAGGAAAGAAATAACAGATGATGTAAACAAATGGAAAAATATATCACGCTCATGGATCAGCAGAATCAACATTGTTAAAATGTCTATACTACCCAAAGTGATATACAGATTCAGTGCAATCCCCATCAAAATACCAATGTCATTTTTTGCAGATCTAGAAAAAATAATTTATGCTTCATTTGGAGCCAGAAAGGAGCCTGAATAGCCAAAGCACAATGGCCTCTCCAGAAACCATCCCTGCTGTCACCTTTTAGACTTCCAGCTTCCTGAACTGTGAGAAAATAAACGTCTATTGTTTAAGCCACCCAGTTTGAAGTATTTTGTTTTAACATCCCAAGTAGACTAACACAGATGGTTATCTCATTACTCTGGAAAAGCGTATTAATGCTTTGTACCAGCTAGTACTATCACAAAAAGTGCTGGTTTTTAATCAGATATTCTATACCAATTTCCTCAATACATAAAATTTCCCCTTGTATTATACGTGCCTTAGTGGCTTTCAAACTTTTTGACTGTGATCCAAGATAATATTAGTGTGTTTGTACATGTGTAAGTGTTTAATATATAGTTTGTTTATAATATTATATATGTGTGTGTGTATCACAAAGCAATACTTTTTCTAACTGTCTAACTTGTTCAAGTCTATTTCATTTAAGAAATACATGCTTGTGTATTTGTGCATGTTTTTAAATCTATTTGAAAGCCACTTTATCATTGAATGTTTGAGTAGTTCTCTTTTTAGCTATCTTATCCAAAACTACCATCTCAAAATCCTTAAAAGTACATATAAAATTAGAATAACTATATTTCTCCCTCTCTCTCTCACACACATGCAATGAGCCTAAGATTGGGGAGAATCTGTTGGGGTCCTGTTCAAAGCAGAACTTTCCACACAATTAAATTAAAATGTCAATCATATTGTCTTGCTGATTTGTCTGTAATAAAAAGATTTTGGTTTTATGGTGTAACTAAGATATAGACTAATACACACTGAATATGTAAATTACCAAATGAGAAACATGGTATCCATGAAGGAAAAGTTGGATAATTTACACCCTTGCTAGTTAGTATAGGCACCTTGGGTGTGAGTAAAAAATTATATGACTTGGTAGTTTTCAAACAAAAATGAAGAAAACGTTTGTAGAGAGAAATTAATTTTATTTTTTCATATCCTATTCCACGTCCTTGACGTATATGTTTTAAAAAAAAAATCTGTGCTTATAGCAATCAGAGTTTGACACTGATGTCTCTTGGCCTATAAACATCAGATGATGAAATAGAGGGGGTAATTAAAGGAAGACGATGAGTACTATACGTGTAGATTTAACAAATTTGTTGTCCTCTGAAACAATTAGCAAAGCTGACTAAGACCCAGAAGCAAAAAAAAAAAAAAAAACAGAATTCATAATAAAACACTATTCTGTCACACTCAAACCAATAGTACTTCTGGACATGTAAATATAAAATCAAAATTTAATTTCAAAATAAAATTTCAAAATCAGTATGTAAATTTCAAATTTTCCAAAATTTCATGGGTCAAAATTCTAATGTTCATTTCCATATGTGTAGTCCTACAAAATAGGTGAACAGATATATTTTGGAACAGCTAAAATCTACATACACGGAAAATAGCCATAATGCTTACAGCTTTGGAGTATATATGTGGTGTGTGTGTGTGTGTGTGTGTGTGTGTGTGTGTGTGTGTGTGCACATTTATATAGAAATTAAAAAAATAACTGAATAGAGTAAAAAATTCAAAGTTATGGAAAACATTCACTATTTCATGCTACTGAAACCTTGATACAAATATTTTCTATTATATTTTGCTCTGGGGAATAACATTCACTTTGTGTCCTTGAGAGGAAAAAAAACAAAAGAAAAAGAAATAATGAAGAAAATATTTTTAGTTACATCTTTTTTCATTACAAAGTACCCTCAGTTCCTAGATAGCACCTAGCACATAAAAGGTATTTAGTAAATATTTTTAAGTGAATGACTATAACTCATATATTTTCCTATAGCCTCATAGAGCAAATTCATGCCAAACATAAATATTAAAAATGTAACTAATGTTTAAATATTTAATAACATAAACAATAAAAAATTAAAAATAACCTTTACTGAATTAACTACATAGAAGTGTTTTTGCACACTTCTTAGTTCTTACCTCTTCCTTTGTCTTTTTAGATATTACTCGAAGCCAATCTCCAATCATGCTCAAGACAGCAGCAAAGTAGGCAAGCCCTACCAGGATCCAAAACCACACGACAGGCTTATAGAAGTCTAGATATTCAATATCAGATCCACCTATGAGAGAAAAACAAGGCAAAACAAAATAACTTCATATTCCTAGGAGTAAACCATCTAAATATTAATATTTGCTACAATTATTAACTGAATTCTTGTCAATTGACCTATGTTATTTTCTTCATATTGAGTTTCTCATTTTCACTAATGTAATTCTTATTGATTTTTCATGAACAAGTTAAATATTAATAAGTTCTTCTTAATGAGACCTTTCATTATGTCTCCAGGTCATAATGATTGTTCCATGTTTTGTTTTAACTTATTATAATCTGTCTCAGTCTAGTACTTAATTATTCCATATGTACTAAGTTTCTCTTTCTAGCTCTATGGTAACGAGTAAAAGGTAGATATTACACGTTTTTGATATGCATTGACCTTATTGCCAATACTTACATGCGAACCAACTGACTTAAAGCTAAGCTGAACAGAAAGCGGGCAACTCTAGTGGTGGCTCTTATTTTAAAATCATCAATACAATAGATTGATAACAAATACCAGAGACAAGGCCTTGATGCGTCTCATGCCAACAAATAGTAATTTGCAGGTGATACTGCCATTCATTATTCTCTGACTTTTCAGAGGAATTCCCATGTTTTTCACAAATTTAAATTTCTAGCTCTCGAGAAAAAATTGTCAAAGGAGCTCTTTTTTTTTACTCTAACCCTTGAGGTACTTTTCCATCCATTTGGGACAATAACTGCACCTATGAGAATCTGGATTCATTTTGGCACATCCTTCATTCAGCACATATTCATGGGGTCACTTTTTAAGCCCTGAACATTAAAACTACTACTTATTTTTACAAATAAGGAATCAAGTTCCTCTCTTGAGAAGTTGGTAATTTTGCTCGAGAAAGCCTCACATAGACAATCAACCAAAATGCGGTATATTGAGTGACAGCAAAAGAGAATTAAAAAGTGCTATGAAGGACAAAGAAGAAATGGTTTTTACTTCTGGAATGGGGAAGGTGAGTCTTAAGTAATGAGGATCAAAACATAGAATAGCTGTGCTATTCTCAGTGCAGAAAATACACAGTATATTCAAAGGACTTTTAGCAGTGGATGAAGTTCCATATGGCTAGAGCCAAAGAGTGCACAGGTGGAAGAGAAGAACCTAGAAAAAGTAGGCTGTGTCAGATTGTGAAGCCTCGATCTTAACTCAATGGAGAATAAGTAAAAGTTTGCAGGGAGATAAATCCTATATTCATGTTTGATGATATGCACAGAAAGATCCAGGGGCAGAGAAGGAAGAATTGACAAGGAAGCCCCATGAGAGAGAAGCTTTTGATCTGAACTAGCTAAGACATTATTGTGTCTGAGTTAGGCAGGGAAGCAAAGGAGAGTCATTTCGGAGGCAGAATCATCAGGGATCGATGACCAATTAGTTGGTGTGACAAGTGAGAGGAAGAGCTCTCTGATGCCCAACGAACCTCACTTGGGAGATGATGCAGGAACTGAATAGGAAAGGAACTGTGACTAAAAAAAGAGAAAAGTAATTTAAACTGCAACATGATAGGTTTAAGTGCTCAAAGTCATACCCAGCAGGACCCTTAAATGCAGATCTAAGACTTAACAGGACAGAGAAGGAGACAAGGATTTTAGGACCCACAGCATAGACTGGGGGATGCTTAAATAGGGGTGATGGATTTGCTCAATTCACAAAAATTCAACCCATACGTTCAGAAGAACAGCTAACCAATTGCAAGTATATATTAAAAATCAAGTATGAAATACTGAGTATAACATTTTACTCTAAATTAGACTTGGAGTTGCTCACCATGACATTTTCAAATAATAAAGGATCACAGTAAAAAGAGGGCATTTTTCTATCAGGTAAGTCATGTGAATAGACACAAGTTCAGCTTTCTTTTGGAACCAATAATTTTGAAGAGTACAGCTTACAAAGTGAATAATATTACCTTCAAAATATTGTGAAAATTTCATTTTACGTAACATTGAAAAAATCATTTCTGGGAAGAATTATGGATGCTAAATGCATCTCGTGATGGTTAAGACTTGGCTCTGGGGGTTGCAGCTCTACAAATCCACAGAGCTGACTTAAGAAATGTGTGCGGAAACCTGTTATTTGATAGGCTCACCAGCGAATTCCATTTTTTCAAATGTTTCCATTTCAATGAAACCAAAATGACATTTTTTTCCAAGGACTTTCTCTTTCAAAACCAAAAAAATCTTCATCCAAATATTTGTGACTCATTTAACACATAAGTTCACCAAGATGTTGATTTTAGAAGAGTTAGTTCATGCTCAAAATGACTTTTTATAAGTCTTCTTTCTTATAAACAGGATGTCACAGTTTGAAAAGAGTAAATTAGCTTAATCACTAAAAGGTCTATATTTGGGTAAAATGTTCAACCCACAAGTTTTAGTGGATTCTAAGCTCAGGGGAAAAAATGTTTTTCCTTTTTAAATTGCCACTCTTAAGATGAAATACTGGCAGTCAGATGATCTCAGAAAACTAATATACTATATAAGCAGTTTTGTCAAACAACTCACAAATCCTACACACTTTCTGATATTTAAGATTTATAAATTAATTTTCAAATTAATCAATTCTAAGGATCATATCTAAATGAACATATCTGTAATGTCAGGATAACTTGATAAGAAGAGTCGATAGCTTTATTTTTAAGTTAGGAAATTTTTTAAAAAGAAATTCCTGGCTGCCACAAGCATTCATTTCAGTTGAACTATGTTCTGGCAACCTATCTATGTGTCTCTTGCTTATTAAGAGACCTAGTCTTTTATTGACTTCCTGTACAATTCCTACCTCTATCTCCACCGCTCCCTTTTCTTCTCTTTCCACAGACTCCTGAGATGCAGGCTGTAGGTTTCTACAACCCACTCTTTTTTCCTGGGTTCCCCATCAACCTGGCACTAATAGTCACTCCACTGCCTTTTTTTTCTCTTTATTGCCACTGAAAATGCACAAACGAGTTCTTTCCATTTTAAGAGCTTTCTGGCTAATCATTACAGGAGAGCATACAGACAGCAGTAAAAATAGCAAACAGGGGTGGAGGTACAAAGGTTTTGGGAATCCTTCAAACTTTTCCAAGTAGTCAAAATAAGTCTAATCTTCCTGACTCTCTGTTATGATATGTTACAGCTTCTTTTAGATCCACCTCTCTCTGGATCGCCTCTCTCTGATACTTGCCTAAGGAGCTCAGCCAGAACCTAATCCAATCTAACACATTAAACTACTAAAAATATAGCTCAGGAAAGGTTCTTCTGGCTGGCATTATTGTTAGGAAACCATCCTCTCCATAAAGCGGGTTACCTAACTTTGCTGGGAACAATTCCTCTACCCAACATTAAGAAAGTGCCTTCCTACCTGGCTCCAAGGAATTGTTGATTGGAGGCAGAACAGCCCATGAAGTCATGGCAGGCATCTCCTCAAAGGCATTTTTTTATCCTGTCCCTGGTAGCCCTACATAACCCAGTCAATATGCTCACATCAGCTGATTTACAGGCTATTCAAAATTGGATTGGGAGAGAGGAGTGCCAAGTCAGACTTCCTGATTACCAACATAAATGAAATCATTCATCCTAAAGCCCTGTGTGTAGGTGTTGAGGGGAGCTGTATTCCTACTCCTTACACTTCCATTTACTTAGGGCAGGGCTATTATTAATAAGACCCTTTGACCGTAGATTTAAGACACATCATCAGCTGCTTTTATCAGAAATAAAGCTGATGATCTAATTGTCTTCACTGTCATGGTCTGTTCGGATCTCAGAAATAGAAGACAGGTTTCTACTGGCTTCCTGAAATTCTAAGGGTAAGCATCCCACTCTAAAATAGAGATGTCATAATCTCAGTAGGAATTAAGTAATATCTGTCAGGCCATATAGGCAAGGAGCAGAAGAGCTAGAATTCAAACCCAGGTCTGCATAGGTTCAAAACACAGGCTCTTTCATTGAACCCAGTGGTCCTTGTCACCTACAATCTTAGCTACTGTCCTTCTTACCATTTACCCACCAACCTATTTTGCCCATACTGCCTGGCAGGTACTCAGCTAAGGCTGGAAACACTCAGCTGAAGGAGGCGTACCAGTTCCCTCAAGCTTCTACCTAGAAACCATGTGGGTCTGAAGACAAACACTGCTTCCCTAGGAGTCTCCTTACCTTGCTCTGTTCTCACTTCAGCAGTTGCCAACAGTTGGCCTTCCAAAGAACCTGAACATAAAACACCTCCTTCCCCTTAAATTCAATTTTCTTTTTTGGTGATTTTCTTTTTTTCTGAATCATGAAATATTTACAAAGAAATATATCCTGGTTTCGTTTAGGTAACAAATATTTGTTTTAATTTTGGTTTCTTTTACCTTTATTTTTATCAATTAAAGCTATTCTGCCTTAATATGGAGGGAAAAATCTTATTTTCTGCTTTAGTATATTTTTCTTTTGTTATAGTAATTTAACCGAATAAGGTGTTTCTCATTGTTTCGAGAACCGAGAGGCTCTTTCAGGGATATCAATGATATCGTAAATCCGGTTTTCCTTTTCTACAAATGGAAATAAGACTTCAGCATGAAACAATAGCTTACCTACTCTAAACCAAACTTCTTATATGCTGTGGAGTCAGAAAAATATAATACCAAAAAAGGTAACTAAGCCTCTAGCATTCACACCTATATTTTGGGATTTTATATTTCAGCATTTAAGAAGTCCATATGCTTGGTCTTAAATTAGGAAAACTGCCATGAGAAGAACAGCAGTCTCACCATCATAAAGAAAGAAAAATCAACACATCATCTCGCTCACTCATCCTTTACAAAGATGGAACAGTATATAGGATGAACACAATAGTTATCCCTAGAAATTACCTTTACATCTCAATACAGGGCAATCGGGAATATTTTTCACAAGAGTTAGTACAATTTACTGCCTGCCCCACAAAACTATAATTATCAATCACTGAATGCTTTCTTCCTCATTTTTCCCCACATGCTTCTACGATGCTTCTATATATGCATTTTGAATCCTAGAAATTACATAACTTGTTGGTTTATCCATAGTCCCCTGAGACTTCTGAACTTTGGGTCAAATCCCATTTAATTGATCAACAGATGGCTATCAGTTCTCTTATGAGTTTGCTGGGAGTCAATGGCTGAATCAAGGGGTGACCAGGCCCCCTGCAGAATTTTCCTGCATTATAAAACAGAGCAACTACCGGGAAGAGAAGAAGGTTCCCTATTTAATTTAATTGCTGTTCTTGGATTTCATACATTCTGTCCCACAGGAAGAGGAATTAGAGCAATTGTTATCACTAAGTGCTAAGCATAGTGCCTAATTTACAATATGTGTTCGCTAAACACCTAAACAAACGAATGAATGATGCATAGAATACATCTCTCTAGCAGTCACACAAATTCTCCCTTTCTGATCAAAGTGGACTTTTCTGAGCCATTGTTGTGGCAGTGGTGGTGTGGCGGTGACTCTTCTCCAATAGGTCTCACTCCTTTTCGGGTACTTTCCTTGTTATCTGTTGAATTCCTGGCAAAGTTTTACTCAGTGATCAGCTCAATAATAGCCCTTTTACTAACTGAACTCCGACATAGTTGCAAACCTCTTAGACAACATCAGATACTGTTTTCTAGAGGGTCTCTACTAAAACAAATTGTTTTGAAAAAAAAAATTGCCATGGTTTTTAAACAGAGATTCATGTTTTCATGATAAAATTCTCTTTACTTAAGCAAGCTCCGAGACTTCAATGAATGAGTCATAATTTCGGTTTTACAGGAAAGCAATAGTTTGGTTACCTAAAAACTGTATTTCCAGTAATGAGTTCTAAAACATAATTCCAAGAATACTTCATTCTTTATATGAGACATACAAATACGTTTTTTCCAAGTCAAAAAAATGTGATGACAAATGATTATACAACTATGAAAAATTATAAAAATGGTTGTAAAGGTAAATGAACCAGAAGAAGAAGAATTTTACCTGGGAAAGTTCCAAATTATATTTTCTATATAGAGGGAGCACAGGGCAATAAGCGTGAAGCCTGATTAACTTGGTACACATTCAATAATTACATGTGTGATGAAGAAAATTTCATTACTTAACCAAGTATACTACATTTCACTCACCAAAATTCCAAAGAGGTGTATTTCGATGGTTAAATAAATCAATGCTCAGATATTTTCATAATATCGACCATGAGGATTTCTTAGAACATCTGAATTTCTGCCTGTAATTTTTGGTTTTTATTAGAAAAGTAGGTAATGTGAGGACACTGCTTTGTGAAACTATAAGTTTGCACCTGCTTTTTTCACCCATTCACATTGCCTGTCGTGAATCAATCCGGTTTATGAAAAGGAGTGTTTGGAAGGACAGCATTGCGCAGTTTCTAACCAAGCTGTGAAAATCTGTGTCTTAGATTCCATGAGCCCCTTTAACTCTAACAGCATATAATAAAGGAGCCACAAGCTTTGAAAAAGAATTTTAAATTATGTTAAGTTAGGTAATTATTTGACTTTTCTCAAATTTTGAAGAATCACCAACTCATTTTTTGTGAGTATTTTCTTTTAAAGCCATGGACCTTTCTAAAAGAGTACAAGTTGTAAAACCAAGTCCTGAATAAGTAAAAGACAATCTTTCACACATTACCAGGTACTTAATACCACTTCTTTTATTTTAATGAAGCAAAACTGATTTAGCTCTCCGTCTATAAGGCAAGCGTGACTTAACAACTTATCACCCCAAGCATCTGTCCAAATAAAAAATACAAGATGACAAAAATTAAGAAATAGAACATAGGGAATCAACATTAATTTTCAAATAACAATTTAGCCATGAACTTTAACTTATCTCTAAAAATTTGACTATACAAATCATTATAAATGCTTTTAAAATCAAGTAAATGACACTTTGCTAAATAATTTCCTTTCTCCCTTCTCACCTTTCGGGAAGAGCTACTCTGCATTCACTACCTTTAGCAATAGGGCTCTGCTTATTCTTATGTCAAACTAAAGCGTTGGACTGACTCTGTGGCCTCCCAGGTCCCTCTTAGCCCCCAGAACATTGATCCCTGAGAAAGGACAACAAGAGCCATCAGGAAGAAGCAGATCCCAATCACTAAGGAAACCCTTAGTAAGCCACTAAAACATATTCCCTATATAAATATAAAATTAAAATTTGCTGGGAGATCTCTTCCTGCAGAAAAAGTACTAAGTGCTGAATTCCTATATTCAGTCACATGCACAGAGATCACTGCCTATCCGTGGTCTCTAAATACTTTGGATTCAACATTACCGACAGTGGAAAAGTATCATACATGCAAATCTAAATATACAGTTATTTATGAATTATTTATTATGCTCTAATATATTGTATCATAAACATTGTGACATATAAAAATAAAAAGTAAGGAGTGGGATTTAAAAATGCATAGAAATAGGAGTTGTCATGTTTTCTTCTCATGATAGAAAGCCTGCCTTTCTTGTTTATTCCCTGAGGACAAGCACTATTTCAGAGTTCTGGTCTAAACCATGACATCATCACTTGTTCTTGAGATGCTCCCAATAACTACACCAACATTAAGCAATATGGATATATTACAGCCTGTATCCTAAATGTTTATAAATCACTTTCCGAAATATGTTCTTATCTTTTAATAACGCCACAGTTTAAAGAACATGGTATTTAAGTTGGCTTCAGAGATGTTCCTTATAGCAATGTAATTGAACCCTAATCCTATTCGGAACAGGTTTTGCAGGGTTTGAGAAGAGCATCAGATACTGAATGTGCATTCAGGGACGTACATCTTTTTTTTCTTTTGAGATTTTTAACCCAATAGAAAGAAGAGAAGTCTCAAGTTAGAGCAATGCCTCTTGCTTTTCCCTGGCAAAAATAGCAAAATTAGATGAGAACTCTATCTGCAGTGACATCTAATAGCAAGAGGGAAGGTTCTAAAAAGTAAATAACTGATAATTCCCAGATGGGGACCTCGCCTTAGCTCAATAGCTAATTTTACAGTGACAAGGTGCCAAGAAGCAAAGGCTAATTTTGTGTACTCTAATGGACCATATGAGGCAATTATTTTCTAAGATCCTTTAAAAAAAATCCTCACAAGTTTTATTTTTCCAAAGATTTTTGCAAATGGGCACACATCTGCTACCCGCCTTGGCCCCATCTGCCCTCTCATCCACATCTCATTCCAAAAAACACTCCCTGGGCACCAGAACCGAGCATGTAACGACTACAGTCCTGGGAACCGGGTTCTACAGCTTTACAAAGACCAGCACAGCCATAAAACGTAATACATAAATTAAGGAGACAAAGATGAACAGACAAAACTAGTGTTAATCTGCCTCCTCTCTAATTTATCTCACTTAGCATTTGTCATTTTAATCATATCAAATTCCTATGCTAATTATTATCATGGTATATTTCTACCATTTTTTACTATTTCCTCCATAAAATAAAAATAAAATTAAAGTAACAGATTTAAAGAGAGGTAACAATATAGTAAATCCCACTAACTATTTGTTTGTTAGATTATACTTAATGGCACACAGGTATCTTTCTGTCACCCTACTCTCCTACCACACTGTGGCGTAATTTTGAATCAGGTTTCCCATTGATACCCATAAGAAGTTTTCCTTGGGCAGTTGGGAGTAGCTACTAATAGACTCGTGCAATCTAGCTAGTCTAGCCAGTTTCAGAGTGTTGATCTCTTAAGTTAAAAAAAATTTTTTTTTCATCTTCTCCAACCCATAAAGTAAAAATATTCGCTTTTTTTCCCTAAGCCAGTTTATAGAGTGGTCACAAATACACTATAATTTTAGGATTCTACTCACCTTTATTTTTATTTATAATTTTTGTTTTTTTAGAGAGTCTCAGACCATAAGGGCCACATACTGGATTGACACAGTTTGTTAGTTGTTTAAAATAACACAAGTAATATGAGGCTGTTGGCCTGAAAATATAAGACTCATCGCATAATACCTATATAGTCCACATTGCTCTCGGACCTTGTTAATTATATTTATAAAGTGATAAGACAGCCTAAGATGAATGGATGAGTATACTTTTTGTCATCATCACTGTGTCTAATTTTCTCCTATTTCCATATTTTCCGTGTCTATACAAGCCAATTATACATTTCCAATAAGAAGTAGAAAATGAGGATTTTAGGACAGAAGCTTATCTTCTTATATGGAGTTACAAATGTCTGCAATTCTTCTATCCACCTTTTGCTAATTGTAAAACAAAAAGATCTCCCCTAAAAGTGATGCATTCTCTTTTCCTGGGGCCACCATCTAGTACAGAGATGTGTACGTAGTGTTTTTGACCACAGCAAAGCTTTGTTCGTGAAAACATCCCAATCTTCAAGGATGCTATACATTCCCCACAAAGGAGGGCTCTGCCTGGTTAAATCCTAAATAACAAATCTATAGAAACAGATGAACTATCAGACTGCTCTGAGATTTTTATAGAACTGCAGAACATATTTTCTTTTCTGAAAATATTTAAGTAGGTAGTTTGGGTAAAGATACAACAGTGAATAGTCAGAAAGTATAAAACTCTCTTAAAGCTAAATTAGTCTGTTGAGTTTATTCTGAGAAATTTAATAACGCAATCCTGCTATAATGCTTACCATGTTTTTAAAAATACTTACAAGTGAATTTTTTTTTCAAAAGAAAAGAATGGTTTAGATTTTTAGAAGGTGATAGAAATGATCTATGATAGATTAGCATACTTACTTTTACCACCATTGGTATATTTTATTTAAAATTGAAATTACAACAATAATGATGGTGGACAATAAGTGGGAAAGAGAGAGTTAAATTGATAGAGACATAAGATCTAAGAAATACAATAGAACAAATGGCAGTTGATTTTTCGAGAAATCAAAAAATGTGCATAAAAATGTAGACACTAGGTATACATGCCTACTTTAGGTAAGGTCAAAAATGCTGTCCTAAGGATTAAAAATTAAATGAGTAAATATTTTAGAGAAAAAAGATTTTAAGTAGCCAAGGACATCTGAAGTTTGCAGCTGTTTTTACAACTAAGGCAGGAAAGAGCCTGAGTTGAAAGGTCAAAAATAAATTAAACCTGAATTCTTACGCCACTTACAAAAATAAGTAAGAGGCAGATATTTGGTTTCTAAAATTATGGTAAAAATGTAAAATTCTGAACAACTGGCAATTTATATTTCCTTCACAGAATAAAGAATAAATGTTCAACTCCACCCTTCTGTTTGCCTCCCGTGTCACAGGGTCACTTTATTTTATTTTATT
>RJWJ010031366.1:0-19251 GCA_004363605.1 Indri indri
GCTGCTGCCAGTGAGCTGGGAGCTTCTTGAGGACAAAGCGCCAGGCAGGCAGCCCCATTGGTGCGCTTTCTAATACCAAAACCCAACATGAAATGGCAGGCACCATATTGCTTCTCCACTCACCGTGCATGTTTGCCTTCCCCATAGGGCCTCAGCCCCTAAGTTTTCATCTTCCTTGTACCCACACAAACATTTCCCAACTCCGGCTTGGACTGTGGGAGCCACAGGAGGCCGCTGGGTCCCAGGAGATCTGCGTGACCCCAGAGCCTGTACATTCTGGTCGGGCTGCCTTCTGGAGAGAGGGACAGAGATGACCAGAGGGCTGGCTTTCCTCCATTCAGACTCTTTTCCTCCCAATTCCCACCCTGACCCATGGCTGCCAAGAGAGACACTTGGGCCAAGGCTCTCAGGAGCTGCTGCTTCCCCTCTGTTGGGGCTTCCACAGAGAGTGGGGCTCAAACCTTTCCTTTAAAGCCCTGCAGAGGAGCAAGGGTGCTCAGACTGTGAGCTCCCTGCTCACCAGCCCTCCCTGGTGTTGCTTGCCTGGCTGCTCCATCAGAACAGGGCACATCCCAAAGTGGAGGGAAATCAAATCTGCTTGAGCACCCCATAGGCAACTCAGGACCAGCATCTTTCTCCATGGCATGGTCAGGGATTGATCTTGGGGGACCTGGGGATAGACCCACAGGCCAGATCCTGTACCCTCAGGACTCGATCGTGTTGCTTGGGGGAATGGAGGGGAGATTTGTGAACTGATCTCAGGAGGCAAGGGAACCTGCGTGGGTAGAACTGAAATGAGAACTCCTGGTGGGTCTCCAGTCACAGCACACTCATGGAGCACCCTCCCCTCATGGGAAGGCTGTGCTGTCAGCCCAGGGTGGGATCCTGGACAGGGAAGCTCCCAGATCACAGTGCCATCACGGGGGACCTCAGCTAGTTTGAGCTCCTGCCTACCAGCAGATACTGGAGGGAGACCACAGGGCAGGGGAAGGAGGAGAAGAGTGAAACCCACTCTCAGCAGCCAGATTGTGGATCTCAGATGGCCTTTCCCCCACAACCAGACTTTCTGGCTGTGTGGGGCCACTTCATCCCTGCCCTGGCAGCTTTCCCCGGATGCTTGGAAGTGGACTTTTGACTCCTGCTGAAACAGCTACCTTACCAGCTATTGTGGAGTCTGAGGGTGGCCCCCAGACCAGCTCAGCCTCACCCCCACCCCACCTCTGCTGTCATGGAGAATAAGGATTCATCTGGAAGTTCCAGGGCCTCACCCACCACCTGGGGCATTCGAGTGCTTCTCCTGAGAGACTAGATCTGGTCACAAATCCCTAAAACAATACTGCAGCTTGTTCCTTCTGGCAAATGCCACCTACTGAAAGAGATGTCAATTTGCACAGCCCTTAACATTTACTGACAACACAATCTCTGATCCAGCCTGCAAAAGCACTCCGTTACATTTAAAATGTTGTCATTCTAAATGATTTCTTCTTGATATCGACGTTTTAAAAAATGACAAAATATTCCGCATATTTAATGTGTTTTAAAGATAAGCATGATATTGCTGAGAGTGATTCATTGCTCTACTGCTTGATTCTTCTGTTGATTTTACTTCCTCATAGGAGATTGTCAACACCTAGGTGACAAATCCAGGTGTAAAAATAGAGACCACTTCTCCTTCATGGACAATATCCCTGGAACTTCTAGTCTTGGTTTCTCTGAGAAGACCACTTTCCCAGCTGGTCTATAGCCATGCAGAGAAGAGCCCACACAGATAATTTATAATTAAAATACAGAATTTAGGGGCTCATATTATTAACAGTTGAGGCCAAGCATTTAACTTTCTAAGTATCTCTCATCAGTTCTAAGCCCCTTAATCCTGGGGTTTCCTCAGTCACTCCATTGCTTCAGAGAGCTAGATCAGTCATCTGGACACCAGTGGCATCTTTTCAGTTCTCTCTCATGTCTGTCTTTCCTACCTCCCTTCTCTTTCACAGTCTTCATCCCCATATTGACCTAAGCATGATAGCTAAGGTTAGACCTTCAATCCTAGCTTCATCACTTGCTAGAACATGACTTTGGGAAAATGACCAACCTCTGCTTCGGTTTCTGCATTTATAACGTGGGATTATAATACCTCTCCTGTGGGATGGTGGGAAGGAGTCAATGAGATAATGCTGGTAAATCACTTGGCAGAGATCTGGCATATGCAAGATGAGCAAGAAATGGTACCTCTCTTATTTATAAGTCCCTCCCTTTTGCCTTCAGGTTGTTTGACAGCTTTTTCTCAACATTGGCTCAATTGAAGGGCAAGACTTGCAGGGGAATTCCAATGCATACAACAGAACGGGCAGCTTTACAATCACCTGCAGGGTTCCATTTGAACACTCAAACATAAAGATAGGGGTGTCCTTGCAGAGACACACTGCCTTCAGGAAGAGGGGGATTCTTTCAAGGTGTTACCCAACTTTAATGAAGCACATATTGTCCACTCTACATGTGGGTCTTTGGCACCATTTCCATTGTCCAGTGAAGTTCAAATCAAGTAATTATTAGAACATTATGTATGAAATTCGAGTAAATCTCTATAAAACTCCCCAAACAGAAAAACCACCCATGCCACCATTGTTAGGCTGAGCAGCAGGGGCGGCTGTGCGAGGATGCTGTGCTGTTCCCTCATGGTTTCTGCAGTGAGAGGTCATGCCTTGGTCATTAGGTAATGTTAGGAAATGCTACTTCAGGTCCTGCATGTAGTTTACTATCAAAAAAAAATTGTGTATTAAAATAAAATAAGCAGAGCACAGAGGATTTTTAGGGCAGTGAAAATGCTCTTAATAATACTACAACAATGGATACATGTCATTATATATTTGTCCAAACCCATAGAATATCCACCAAGAGCATGCCCTAATGTAAACTAGGGGCTTTGGATGGTAACGATGCGTCAATGTGAGTCCACCAATGGTAACGAATGTACCACTCTGGGGGGAGTATTGATGGTGGCGGAGGCTGTGCATGTGTGGAGGGAGGCATACAGCTATGTGGGAAATCTCTGTACCTTCCTCTCAATTTTGCTGTGAACCTAAAACTGTTCTAAAAAAAAAGTATTAAAAAAAAAAAAGGAAAATAGAGCCTGAGACAAATGAGAAAAAAATTCAACGTCTATTCAAAGTATTTGATATCCTAAAGGGAGGAAAAATGACCTTATCATAGAATTGAAATAATTGAAACTCTTTTAACATGTTAATTGGCTTTCTCTGCTTGCTTTCTCTTAGGTCTACTCTGTGTTCCTGAAAATTCTCAAAGCATTCCCTCCCTCACGCCTTTAATCTTGTGTTCCCAGGCTGGAGTCTTCTCTTTGCACCTCTCCAGGAATCCTGATTGTTCAAGGTCTTGCTCACATTTCTGGTCCTCCTGAGGCCTCTCTGCCACCTGCTGGCCTCTTCAGTGATCTCTAAATTGTTTCAGTTAAATTTTAAACTGCGTAGGATCAAGGACCAAGTTTTGTCCTTAACAATGCCATATCACTTGCAGAGCCTGGTTATAGTTCTGGGCACATAGTAGCTATATTAATAGATTGAATATATTTTTGACTATTTTAAAACCTTCTTTTTACTCAACCAGAAAACAAGAAAAATTTGCCAAGTCTCTTACTGCTTCAAAGCATGTCCAGTCCCTGCATTTCTTATGTTTTAAAATGTCTCTGTTCATTTTATTCTTGTGTTAATGCAGACCAACTTCAGACAGTGAACATCAGGTGTACTTTTATATACAATAGGGAAGATAGAGAGATGCAATTGAAATCCACCTGGAAGAGTAAAGGTTGCCAAAACACCAAAAATAAATTCATAAACATAGTAGAGGTTTAGTTGATAGCCTAAACAACCATCTCATATGAAATGGAAACAGCCTCACATTCTCATGACACTAAGCTAGGGGAACTCTGGCAAGCAATCACATTTGAATTGCCTGGGTTTTTTTTTTTTTTTTTTTTTTTTTTTGACTCAACAAAGAAAACAACATGTAAATGGAATGCAATGTAGTGGCCAAAGGAAAAAGGAAAACCCCAAACCTAGAATGCCCTGAGTGTGAAATGACCTTTTAGTTAGTTTCTCCTTTTTTTTTTTTTCTGCTGCTGTTTGTGATTCAGGAAAGACAGCTCTTCATGTTGTTTCTGCTAAACCTGTGGTTGCTTTTCTTTCCATTTTTAAAAGTCTCTTAACAGAACAGAAAAAAACAAAACAAAAAGCAAAACAGAACAATACAAACCCACAGATAACTCCTTCCTCATACCAAAGTAGGCATACTCTGAAATCAGGGAAGAATAATTCTTCCTTCTTTGTATTTTTCTGTGTTCAGTGGTAGGTTTGGGTGTAGGTAGGTTATATTTCTTACAGTTCTCTCATTTTAGAGTATATGTGTGTGTGTTTGTATATATATATATATATATATATACACACACACATATATAATTTTTTGCAAATCCACATCAAATTAATATGGATGGGAATGTTTCTGCTAATTATTATGTAAATCATCACAGCGGCTATACAGCAGAGGTTGGTTGATAGATGGATTATTGAAAATGAAGCAATCTATCACCCTTTTCTATTCTCTTGGCAGAAATGGTAGTTGCATGCAGCACCTGGGCTTGGTTTGTTCTGTTACTTATTTAATGTTTCCTCTTTTCCTGCCTTCTCTTCCCTCCTCCCTTCTCTTTCTCCTTCCTTTTTCTCAGCCTGCTATATAGCAATTCTAATGTATGATGATCTCACAGTGTCTAGTACTTGCCCACTTAATATGGAAAAAAGTACAAGACAGCTTGAGTTTCCTGATTTCTTGACATTTACTTATACAGCTGCGTTTTAGCTATTGGAATCAAAATTTTAAAAATGTTTGGCTCCCACGTTTAACCACACTCAATGTAATCCTCCTTAATGTCTGGCTTATTGTGTCACACAAATTTTCCATATATTTCAGTATGCATTTTCCTCTAGTCCTTGTTGAATTAATTTTCATTGCTCTTTGGTTTTTGCTGATGATTCTTTGCAAGAATGGTATCATGTTAAATTTAAAAAATCCAGAGAGTAGTTTGACATTTATAAGGTATGTTTTGGTTTTGCAAGAAACGGATTGCTTTTTTTCCCCCCCTCATTTCCCTGCTCAACTATTTGAGAAAAATTAGGAAGGAGGAAGCTAAACAGTGACTAAAAGTGTTTTAGTATGTAACGAGGAATATTCAATAATCACTCCCAAAGCCCCTGGCATTTGTCTACCATGATGGAGAAAGACTAGTGACAAATAATGACGTATCTGTAACTTTGTGTTAATAACATTAGCTGGTGTTGTGAACACCCTTGGTTTTGAAACTGGCTTTGGAACTCAAGTGTGATTAAGAGTAAAGCAATTTAAAAGAACGAAGGACCTACAGGATGTGTCACACTGGGAATGAGGAAGGACCGGGGCAGTTTCACTTGCAGAAGAGGAGACAAACATGAGAAGTGAAAGAGGGAGCAAACTCTGTCCACATGGTCCCTCAAGACCTGCTGGGTTTGCTGCCTTCTAGAAATAATCTGGCAGACACTGGCTGACTAAACTTTAGGAATGTTACAGACAGAATTCTTTCGTTGGGTGAGAGTGTGGAGCAGAGGATATCTAGGGTCTGTCCATGAGAAACAGGGAGGATTCTGAGCTGCATAGTTAAGAAAGGTGCAGGATCATCACTGGGGCAGATGATAGATATCTGGTGTTGAGCTTTTCCGGTGGCTTGAAGCGCTGCCCCTGTGTCATGTGACAGCACCTCCTGCTTCCTGTTTGCTGTGAGCTGTGAGGTCGTGGTCCCCAGAGGTAGTCAGGGAAGTCTGCAAGCCTGCGCCTCCAGAGGGGGCCTGCAGGGAGCCGGGGAGGGGGAACGCCCAGGCTGGGCTCAGCAACTCGGGGCTGAATATTTCATTTGGTCAACTGATGAGGGAGTTTCGTTTATTGTTACCAGGCCTACATTATTCTTCCACTAGGATCACAAGAATGTTCCTCTTGTTAATTTTAGAGAAATCGGGAGAGTGAGAAGTAAAACTATTTGCAGAGGTTGTTAAAGAACACACTTATAAAAGCTACAGAGCCTCTTAGTGAGGCCCTGAGCACAGTGTGAACTGAATACGAAACATCAGTTGGGACTTTGTGTCTCATCCAGGGACACATCTGCTGTGGAGGCTTTCACTGCATTTTCAGTAAAGCACTGTAGAGACAGCCTATTCCTGTGATGGCTTTGGTGTAGCAAGCTAAGAAAAGAAAAGGCAAGGTGGGTTTGGGAGAATGAGAGAAATGGTATGAGAAATACATGAATGCATGGAGAGGGAAGAAATCACTGTAGGTTGGGAATTTGAAACATAGAAATGGGAAAGGAAAAATAGATATTCTTTGGATGCCAACAAAGCAAAAACTAGAACTAGAAAATGAGATTGACACTTACAGAAACAGAAGTCCATAGTGACTAAATAAGAGGAGAAGCAATGAAAATAATTCCATCTCCTCTAAAATAGAAGTCCGCACCTCTTCTTGCAGTGTGTCTTGCTGTGGAGGGGGACTCTCCTTTGGTGAAAGACGTATTACCTGGCCTGCCCTCCAAGTTCTAGAAGTCGGCACTTCTGATATTCCTTGTTTCAAACAAGGAACCAGATGGACAAATCACAGTGATATGCGTTCAAAGTAGACTTGATTAAAAAAAATCAGTTAAAGATAGCTTTGTACCTAAAATTTCATGTTGGTAGAAAGCTTAATCTGTGAAAAAAGGATCTTTCTGGTTTTCATTTCAACAAAATTTGATTTGAAACACAAGAACCTAGAGGTGGTTCTTAAAAACTGGTAGTGTTGATAATCAATTGCCTGTGAATGACTGAGCATATGCTCTGTGCTTCAGGTTGAGCATAGAGACCAGCATGAGTCCCAGTTTCTTGGGGAGAGGGAAAGATAGTCACATTTATGGAAAGGTAAAGCAAAGTCACACTTGTCGAAGGCTGACATTGTGTCAGGCACGGGGCTAAACACTTCGTATCTACCATCTGATTTATTCATAACAACCCCCCAATTAAGTATTATGATTACTGTTATGCAAAGTAGAAAATTGTGGTCCTATCACTTAGAAAAAAATAAATATGAACTGTAAGTTTTTGAACTACATTTTACATTCATTGGGTGTCTGGGGCTTGGATTTAAACATAAGGTTTCTACAGCCTGCTTTTCAAGTCCATGAGATTTCTTTTGAGAAACTGTCACTTCTCTCTTCTGTGAGAGTATTGAAACACTACACCTCCTACCGCTGCCACTACCTGGACGCTACTCCTCTCGCTGAGACGGTAAGAGACCTTCAAGCCATAATGCCTTCCCATCCTGAAGCTTCACCTGCAGCTCCTGGTGGCAACACCTGTTGAAACTTGGGTAAGCCCTGTAGCCAGACAGTGGGACAACTCGCTTGGCCTTCTATTGACACAGGTTGAGCAGCCACTGCAGTTGTAATGGAGAGCCCTTGGTAGCAGCGTGGAACTGATGTCTCCCTCCTGGAAAGCCCTGTCTTAGGGTGGCTTCCCCTAAGACCTGAACCTGAGTCCAGGGTTTGAATACAAGTAGTTCTTTGGGATCTGATCCCAAGAAACACTGTGAAGAGAGACAAGAGGGGGAAAAAAAACCCAATAAAAATAGTGGTAGTGAGTGAGCTACTGCTGTGAGGAATGGCGCTCAGTCCTGCTAGGGACCTTCTGAAAGACTGCGGAACACATTTCAGAATCCTCCTACCGCAATCCATTTATCCACCCGCTCCTACCCCTCATGAACTGAGGGTTTCTCCGGGGGCATTTTCCAATGCCAAGCATCTCCCACCGTGAGAGACTGCCTGCACAGGCAGAGAGATGCAGAAAGACATTTAAACACAAATAGTCCATAGTCACCTTCTGGATGGTCAGAGATGATATGGGAAGGCACCAACAGATCTGCCCAGCCTCCAATTCAGGGGGGTCTGAAGCCGCCTACTCACATGCTTCTTCCTACTGTAGGAGAGAGCTCTTCTCCCAACAGGCCCACACTCCTGCTTTAGCCCACAGAAGAAGAAACAAATGTGCACCCACACTTCTGCCTTCCAACACCTGTTCCCTCTTGGGGAATGCTTAGGAAGGGAACTTCTTTTCTCTTTCTACTCTTTACTAAGGCTGTCCCAAGTGAGGGAAAGTAGCTAATTGGTCAGTGGAAAGCCTACTTTCTTTGAGTAGGCTGGGCTGTGGGGTCAGGGTCCCTGCATTTTGTTGCATGGCCCTTTTTCCTGCCTGCCATCTATGTCAGCAAGAGGGCCAGGGCTTTCCTTGCTTCTCTTTTCCTGT
This sequence comes from Indri indri, assembly GCA_004363605.1. Classification (NCBI taxonomy): domain Eukaryota; kingdom Metazoa; phylum Chordata; class Mammalia; order Primates; family Indriidae; genus Indri; species Indri indri. The sequence goes on from RJWJ010031366.1 coordinate 8,361, forward strand.
GAGGTAAGCACAGACCTGGAGGTGAGTCTGTAGATGATTTCTAGAAGCAACCAGAGCCATTTTTTCTCTTGCTGTCACCGTCCTACTGGCATCTGACTGTGCAAGGCTGGCCCTGATCCTGCACAAAGCAGCTAGTCAGGGCCCTGGTTGTTTGTCTACTTTCCCTCTAGAGTGGACCCTGAAGTCTTGGTTCGGAAAGGGAGAGGAGGCCCCATTGGTCTTCAGACTTCAGTTTAGTTCTCCCACAGTTTTCCCAGAGGTCCCCCATTGGTGCCACTTGCCAACCACCAAGAAGGGTGATGCTAATCTCCATTTAGATTTGCATTCTTTGGGTGTCAGTGCCATTTTTTAGAACCTTGGAGGGTTCTTACTCTCCAAATGAGAAACAGGATATGGGCCCCAAACCCCACCCTGAGTCCCTAATACCCACATCTTTTAGTTATTAAGAGTTTAAGTGACCTGAGTTCAAATTTCAGTGATGCCACTTGTTAGTTGGGTGAAATTTATCAAGTTAAATAACTTTAGAGCTTCGATGTTCTCTTTTTAAAATAGAAGAAAAATGATGCCTTCCTTATTGGATTTCAGTGAGGATTAACTAGGATGGTACAAGCAGAATTCAAAGCATACTACAGTGCACATAGTACCTCCTCAGTAAAAGGTTTGCTATTAGCTAAATGTCTAGAGGCAACTTCAGATTTTAATTTCAATTACTGTCTTCTCTAAACTTGAAAAAACTGAAAAGTATTTTTTATTTGCTCTATGGCAGAATGTACCTAGAGAAGTATTTCTTTCATAATAGTAACAGTTAGCTAGTTATGAAAACCAAGGTTGTCATGTGTTCCCCTAGCATCTCTTTGGGGAAGCTCCCTCCCCAAGTTTTAGTCTGAAAGGTATGAGTGGGGTTGACTCTGCCCCTTGGCTTCAGAACGTGGTCCAAGCTCAATGTCTGGTATCTTAACAAGCTCTTCTTTGAACTGGTTATATCTTTTTGGTGGGGGGTGGGAGGGAGGTGGTTTTTCCTCCCAAGTAATTTTGCTTGTCTTTTCTATGAGACCAAGGAGAAGCTATTTGTCTCTTATCTGCATTATTTTTCTTTTCCTACATTGATTCTCATGTTTGAAAGGGACTAATTGTTTACGGATGAATAGGAATGTTTGCGTATGTCAGAACCAGGGTTAAGGCGAAGCAAACAAGCTTCCTGGGGGGTAAAATTTAAGGAGACAACTCACTTTTAGGGTTTCCCTTGGCTTCTTGCCTGCCTCGTCTTACTCCTGGCCTTGAGGTGTGTGTGTGTGTGTGTGTGTGTGTGTAGGAGTGCATGGGTGTGTAGGAGCATGTATGTGTGCATGTATATAGGAGCATGTGTATAGGAGCATCTCTGCGTGTATGTGTGTGCATGTGTATGTGTGTAGGAGCATGTGTGTAGGAGCATGTGTGTATATGTGTGTGAGCAAGTGTGTGTAGTAGCATGTGTACATGCCTGTGTGTGTGTGTGTAGGATCATACGTGTGTTTATGTGTGTATGTGCGTGTGTTTGTATAGAAGGGGTGCCAGGGGTGATGCTCACTATGTTGTGGGTAGTGGTGAAGTGAACCAAGGATATCTAGTGGCCCCCTTAGGCTTTCTTCTCTAGAGAACTTTCTCCTTTCCCAAAGTTACCTAGGGGCACCATTTCCCTTTGTTTGTCAGTATTGGGAGGATAGTGTAGTTAACAGCAAACCCATTTAAATCCCAGGCCCTCACTGTTTCCTTGCCTCCCTCCACTCTGCTCCTTCCCTGGCTGTTTCTCTTAGGTAAGAGGCTGGATCACCCCACAGAAAAGAGAAGATAACATGCTTCCTCCAGTAGCTCCCTCTGTGCTCTTCAGTTTTGTGACGCTGCATTGTGATGGTTCAGGAACATTCCCTACCACTCCCATGGTCGGTCCTCATGCCAAGAACTCAAGGTTTCAGTGCAAAGATCATTGGTCATGCCCCTCACTTACTGCATTGAACTTCTTCATCCTGCCTTGGTCTCAGGAGCTGTGCTCCTAGGCAGGCTACCTGACTCAAGCCACGCTGCACGCTAGCTCCCAGGTTGGCCTCCCAGTGTGTGACTTGTGGTTGTGACAGTTTCCTTATTTCAGTGAAGTGGAAGATTTTCTCTCTGTACAGTTTGAGATATTTTTAGTTGCTTTTTGTGAGTTTTTAGGGTGGCAAGCTGAACAAAAATGCTTTTATACTACCTTCAATGACAGCATATACCCAGACACACAGTAGATACCCAGTAATTATGTATTCATTGTGGGTGGGAAGATCTGGGAAAGAACCTTAAAGGAGGTCGAGTGTGAAAGGAGATGTGAAGGATTCAGAAGGCGGCACTGCTGCTGTTGAGACCGCGACTTCCATACGGCACAAGCTCTTGCCTTTTCTACAGTGGCCTTGGAACGGAAATCTTCAGGGGCAATGATTAACAAGGGAGGGAGACTTCTCTTAGGTTTTCATCTTCTCTCTTACAAAGAAGCTCAGCTGCCAGAGGGCTTTTTCCAAGACTAGGGCTGAAGATCCCACTATCCATCATGCAACGAGTGTTAATTACTCTCCCATGGTCAGTTTCAGACATAGATTAGCTGTGGTGATTCACTGAGTGGTTCAGTCACTTCACAGTTTGCTTTAGCTGACTCAGTGTCTCCTTGCAGCCAGAGTAGACCTTGTCAGGGTCTTTCCCAGGCTCCTCCTTGGACTGGCTGACCTCTTTACTTATTCTAAATAATTTTTTGTTTCAGCAAAACAGCCTATAAACAATTTAATTTATATTTTTTAATCAGAAGAAGAATACAACAAATTAATATATTTCAAAAGACAATGGTATTTGGGAAAAACGTCCTTTTTGCAAGTTACTTTGTTTTTACTAGTCCTGTGGTAGAGATAAAAATGATCCTTCAAGGTTGTTTGGAATTGATTGATAGGCATTTTCGAGACTGATTACAGTGTCTCCTTTTCTGAGTCTTGTAAGAAAAGTTTAAATAGGAATAAGTTTTGCTTGGTTTGAAATCAGTATTGTCTCAAAAAATGTAGATTTTTACACAACTTGCTGGAGGTAAATTCTTTCCAGTTTCCCAATGCAAAACTACTATTTCCAGAAAAACTAGGACAGAAGAGTTATTGTAAATAATTTCTTGCAATATCTTTGGTGATCCTAGGCACAGTCCTTTTTTATTTTCCTCAACAACTTGTTTGACTTACTGAGTATAAACATTCTTTTATTTTTGCTGTTAAAGACCTTTGTCTCACTGATAAAATATGAAATAAATAATGTTCATGTGATCCCAGATAATTCTGTCATGTCGGTAAGTAATTTTCTTTTAGGTTTGGGTATTCTGGAACAAGCTGCTTTCAAGTCTTCATCTAGACTGACAGCATTTTAAGGGTCTATACATTATTGAGATTCTCATGTCACTTTATTTGATATTTTCCATTTTCCCTCTTTTTAAAAATACATTTATATTCACAGTCTATTGTATCTACTTAACTTTTTAGTTTTAAATGCCTATAGTAACAGCATCTTTGAGATTTTTCTCCTTTCTTCTTTCTTAAACTACTTCAGCGTTGTATTTGTTTATAGCAACTTAACCATGCACCTTGTTACATAGAGAGCCATTTCTTGTGTTCACTAGTGGTCCCCTGTCCCTGTTCCTTGTCCTTTTTCTTTCATTCTCATCCTTTACTTCTGTCTACACTCTTCTCTGAATCAATGCTGATTCATTTTGGAATAGTCATATATAATTAATTGTTTTGCAACCAACTGCATTGACCATATGGCTACCTAATTTGCTATCATGATAGGCCAATACTTTGATTTAAGCTGTACAATACCGTGAAACTGAGAATGTAGGTCAATCATGTTGGAAAAAATGAAAGAATCAGAACTAGGAAAAAATTAATTTTTGCATGCTCTACTCATGTTTTTCAAATTTTCTTTTGTCAGTTTGCCTCTTTCTCTTTCCTTTCTGCACATATTGCTTCAATTATGGGTTTTTTTTAATGGTTCTTCTTTCCAATAATTTCTTCTTCACTAACGTCAATGCTTAGCCCAGCACTGGAATTTCTCTCCTGTGAGTTTTACCCCTCATTGAGATCTACCTTCATTCTTCTCGAGATGGATTACAAAAAGAGCAGATTTAAAATTCACTGTCTGGTCATGAATAAACATGATAAGGAGAGATGTCAATGGAAAGTTACATTACAAAATGTTTATTTAAAAAAACTCATCATTTTTCTCCCATGGGGTTTTCTCTACTAAATTTACTTTAGCGGATAATGACATTCATAAAAAAATCTACCCAAGGGCTTTAACAAAAAGGAAGAGCCAAAGCACAGCATTTTGTCTCATGAGAATAATAGGTTGGGAGTTAACACGTAAGACCACTGCTTTATGTTGCCTTCGGTTGTTTGGTTTTCCAGTGTTCCTCTCGCATTTTGTGTGAGTACGTACACTTAAGCACACAAATACATAAAGCAACATGCTGATTAGAATTTGGTTTATTTTAATTTCCTATTTGTTTTTGTTCATCAAAGTGCTTATTTAAAATAAGTGAGGTTAATGGCAGTTCCCTGCCCTCTCATTTGGTTCTCTTCCCCAGTCTTTATTTTCAGTGCAACAGGAACTTATCGTTCTTCCCAAACAGTTCAGTTGCAGTTGGGAGTTCCAATTTGAGCTGGTAGATTCTCTCTGTGGCTCTGAGTAAAAGATAACTGTTTGCTATAATGGCCTGCACAGCCACAAGAAAACAGAAAATCACTGTTTATTGTCCTATAAAAAAATAAACTCTACTGCTTTTCTTCTAGCTTGTTTTGTACTTTCTCCAGAAAACTATTCTGAATGGGTTCTGGAGTTAAATCTGGGCTTATATCCTGACTCCACCGTTTACTATGTGGCATTGAGTAAATTACTTAACCTTTCTAAGACTCAGTTTCCTCATATATCAAATAGGTATTTGTGAAGACAAAAATGAAGTAATGTGTGAAATAACCCCTATCACAGAATAAAACTTAAGTTAAATGTACCTCTTAATATTATTGTCTTAATAACGCTGATTTGTATTTGCAAGGCAATTCATTATTTTTAAAGTATTTTATTTAATCTTTTAAACTTATTTTTTATTTTGATTACTTTTTATTCCCACTAGAGTCCTACCTTTGAAGGAGTCTTATAAGACCATTGCCATCAGCTACATTTAGCAATCATAGGTATTTTTTATTTTTAAGCATTATGACTGGCACAATATAGGATCGGGCTATTTGTGTGTCAGTAAAAAAAAAAAATTAAATAACAGAAGCACCCATCCATTCTCTTAATTCATTAAAAAAATACTAGAGCACTCATCCATTCTCTTAACTTGCCAAATATCTGGCCCAAGCTGTGGATTTCAGTAAGGGAGGAAGACTTATTGGAGAGAGGAGTACATATTTAGAATTCTAAGAAGCAGGCAAGATTCCTCCTCATTGCACAAAATGGGCCAGGAATCAGAAGACTTGCATTTTAGTCCCATCTCTGACACTAACTGGATGTCTTACCAGTTAACCTTTTGGAAGCTAGGACTCTTCATTGATCAGATTAATTTACTAAGATAACTGCTTCAAATCATGTTGTTCTACTGTTTAAAAGCCTCTCAACTGCTCACCGAATTGAAGTCCAAACTCTGTGCTTGGCATTCACAGTGCTGTTTTAGGCTTTTTCAAAGAGAGAGAGAGGAAACAGGGGTTGACAGAGAGAGAGAGAGAGAGAGAGAGAGAGAGAGAGAGAGAGAGAAAGAGGGAGAGAGAGAGAGATGAGAAGGGATTTATTAGGGGAATTGGCTCACATGATGATGGCGTCTGAGAAGTCCCACCATAGGCCATATGCAAGTTGGAGAATCAGGGAGACCAGTAGCATGGCTCAGTCCAAGTCTGAAAGCTTCAGAACCAGGGAAGCTGATGCTGTAGCTCTCAGTCTGAGGCTAAAGGCCCAAGAGCCCAGGGTATTGCTGGTGTGAGTCCCAGAGTCCAGAAGCCAGAGAATCCTGGGTTCTGATGCCCACGGGCAGGAGAAGAAAGATGTCTTGGCTCCAGAGGAGAAAGAATTTACCCCTCCCCCAACTTTTTGTTCCATGTGAGCCCTAGTCGATTAGGTGGTGCCGCCCACATTGAGGGGGGCTATTTCCCACTCCATTCACTGACACACGCACAAATCTCCTCCAGAAACACCCTCACAGACATACCCAGACACAATGCTGTACCAGCAATCTAGGTATCCCTTAGTCCAGACAAGTTGACACCTAACATCGACCATCACAGATGCCTGCTTTCCCAGCCTCATCTGCCAGGCTGCTGCTGCATGTACCCCACTCTCCACCAGAGTGCTGTCCCTATTCCCGAAGTGCTCCCATGTCCCTCTGTCTAAGTTGGCCCAAATGGCCTTCTCCATCTGCCATGTTCTTCTGCAGCAAACAGCACTGCTTCCCACCCAGCTGCCAAGGGCAGGGGTCTTGGTTTCTCTTTCACATGCCCTCAGTGTTCCTCATCATTCAATCATTTGCCACCCAGTCCTAGTTATTTTTCCCTCATTAAAGTCTTTTCATACATTCTCTGCCTTCCCTCTGTATTCCTTACCTTAGGTTAGGCCTCTTTCATTTCTTGCCTAGATTATCGCAGTAACCTTGTGATGGTTAATTTTATGTGTCAACTAGATTGGGCCACAGGATGCCCAGATATCTGGTTAAACAGTATTTCTTAGCATGTCTGTTTCCAGAAGAAATTAGCATTGGAATTGGTGGGCTGAGTAAAGCTGGCGCCCCTCTCCAGTGTAGGTGGGCATCGCCTAACCCATTGAGGTCAGAATAGAACAAAAAGGCAGAAGGTTGAATTCTCTCTCTCTGCCTGACTGCTTGAGCCAAGACATTGGTCGTCTGTCCTTGGACTGGGAACATAGTGCCACTGGCTTTCCTGGGTCTCCAGCTTGCAGATGGCAGATCATGGAACTTCGCATGTCCTAATGCTTTTTGCCTCACTTGCTCCCCTTCAGTCTGTCCATCCTGCCGGTACTTTCTAAAATGTGGTTATAATCATGTCACTCCCCTGCATACAATCCTTTGATGATTTCCCATTACTTTACAGGTAACAATTGAAATCTTTTCATAACCCACTCCGTATTGTAGTGATATGTGTTTTTGTTTTGTCTTTCCTCTTGGATTTAAAGCTACTAGAGAGCTGGGACTATGTGTTTCTCAGCTTTGTATTTCCCAGAGCACTTAGTCAAGGAGCTTGCATACAGTAGGTATTCACTAAATGCCTGCTACACTAAATACCTCAGGGTGGATGTGATGACTAAATGAAGTAATATGTGGAAGAACATCGTCAAGATTAAATCGGCCCATTCTCAGCAATGTTATTTCATAAAGAAAGCCCAGATGGTTCACATATTCATATATCCATCTGAAGATGTCAGTCTGTCAACAAACCACTCAACAAAAACTCTTCACATAGTTAACCTTGGAAAGCTGATAAACTGTTGCAATTTTCAAAAATAGTGGCAGAGCTTTATAGATAGAGTCCAAAGAAGGCGGGAGTGTAGTCCATCTACAGAGCTCTCAGCAACAAATAGGGCAGTATGACTTCATGAGGCTCAGGACTCTCTGCAGACAGCCAACAAGAGTTTAATGAGCATCCCCGAGGGGCTTAATGTTCCATACCGTTACTCAAGGACGTTTTCTTCTTGGCGAAGATTACTTGGTAAACCTACAAAGCCAAGTGGCCTTTTGCCAGAGTTCAAATAGTCTTTCTCTCACAGTTGCAAGGCATGGAAAAGAGGAAATGAGATGGGTCAGCTCTCGTCCCAGCCCACTTCAAGCACTATTTCACCATAAAAATGAAACTGTCCACTGCTCTTCTTAAAGAGATGAAATTGTTTCTGCTTAGAATTCAGTGACTCATCCCATTTGGACACAACAACATTCTCTCTAGGGTGGAAACCCCGAATTCAAGTGCAGCTGGCCAAGTTGGGGAAAGAACTTCAAGGCAGTTCTGGGAAAGAACTTTCAGCATTCCCACTGATGATGAGAAATAAATTTTGCTCTTTGCAAAGGGTTGGATGCATAAGTGTGTTAGTGCATAACGACCAACTTCTTACCTAGCCAAAGAACACTTGGGTGGTACTTTGATTATTTTTAAATTACTTGTTCTTTTTAAAACTTAAGCATCTAAGTTTTCAAATACTTTTGATAAATTTAATTCTGGAGGGGCATGAAAAAAGGAAGAAGTAGATACTGGAATGAAAATAGGGATGTGTTGCCAGATAATTACAATAAGAAAAGTGCTTTTTTCCTAAACTCTTTTGTAGCTAACATGAGAATTTTCAAAGCCATATGTATTAATAATTGGGGATAGCCACCATATGTGAGTGCTTATTATATGCTGGGATCTAAGCTAAGCACTTAACCTGCAAAATTTCGTTCCATCCTCACATAGACCCTGTGTGATGGATGGACTGTAACTGCCAAACCGAATCTACGTTTGCCTGAGAGACTAATGGGCATTTATCTGGCATTATTTAGGGACTTATGTGAAGCTGTGACAGAGGAGGAAAGAAACAGCACTCAGAGGAATGCAGAATTTAATAGAATCCCGGTAAAGGATGGGATGTTGAAGGAGTGAGGCTGGTGCCAACCCCCTTGGGCAGGTGATCATCTTTTCTAGCTTTTATAAATCACTAAATGTGCTTTGATTTGCATTTTTCTGGTCTGTGTGTTTCTATAGTCTGCTGAGTCTTTTAGAATCACTTAGTACCATGCTCTCATTCAGGTTAAAGGGAACTCAGAAAGAATGTAATTAGCCTCATTTTTCTAACCTAAAACCTTGTGCAGTGGACCCAGAGGCTCCCAAGTGCCTGCTACGGTTTAAGGTCCCGGGAGGCTGAAACTCAGTAGCTAACCAAGGCGTCCTTTTGTGTATATCTTGCCCAAATCCCTTAAGAGCATCTATACATCTTGACAATTTTCAGAACAAATCCTTTTCAAGTGAAAAATAAACAAGGATTTAAAAATCTTTCCTTCTATTTCAGTCAGAATTCCAGCTGTCTGCTTCTTCCTTCCCTCCAACAGAAACAAAACAAGGGACTTACATTCATTTACAGGGTACAAAGTTTAATCCTTGTGCTGTCATACAGGATGTGTTCTTTTTGCTGTGTTTCCTATATTGGCAAGCTCTTGCATCTTCTGCATAACCTCTGGTACCCCTCAGTGCTTCCCCATACTCATTGCAACTCTGTGAGTTCAAAGCTTTATTAGTTTTCCTAGTGCTGTTGCTTACTAATTCTTAAGTTCATTTCCCATGTTACCCCTTTTCCTACCAATCCACCGTGCTGCCACCATCACCTTTGCGAAGCGCACCACAAGTCTTATCTGCCTTAAAACTGATTAAAAGCCCTTAGGGTTCCCTAAGGCCTGCAAGATAAAATACCAACTCCTTGGTGCTGGGGTTTGACGAAGAGCTTAATTGCTCACCGTCCTTCTTTTGCACATTGTGAATCAATTATGAATTGGACACACAAGTCAGATGGGGATGAAAATGTAGTGCCCGATTCACTGCTGAGAATGCCACCCTGGGGCTTGCGCCAGAGGCGGGCTGAAGTGCGGCTCCGGCAATCCTGTCCCTGAACTTGCTCAGGTTCAAGAAGTGCTGCTGGGGAAATGTACCCCATTTCCTTTTGGTGCAGATTTGGGGGTCTGGGGATTGCTTTAGAGGCTCAACAATCAATTCTATTCAAGTTCTAGAAATCCAGTGGGCTGGTCACATAAACCAGAGATCACACCATGGCATGGTCTTTAAATCCAACCTGGTTTTGGAGTTTCTGACTCTGAATAAGGTCTTTACCTACTTGCCTCTTGGTCTCTGCCCTTGGAACAGTGGGCTGGAATGACGAGGGGGGGTTGCATCCTCATGGACGTCTCTTTAAAATGGGAAAATTACTGCCTTTTAAGGTGGGAAGTATATAGCCAGAAATTTTGATAGGGGCCCAAGAAATTAGGTTTCCCCCAATACTTCTACTTTTCCTACATCTCAATGTTATCTCCTTTCAAAACAGGAAAATCATATATTATGTCTTCATAAGGATTAATGGAGGAAGAAATCATTTCTTTGGTGAGTCCTTGTGGGCCTTTTCCTTTTTGCTATCAGAGGGAAAGCTTGGGACAAAGTTTCTAAGAAAATAAAGGCTGCAAAACATGGTAAACCCACTTTGAATTGTCACAGGTTTCCACAGACACACAGAAGTAAACTGGTTGAGTCCCAGGACACAGCAAGGAAAAATCTGCCCAGCTGTTTTGCTGCCACTTAACAAGCACTGCTGACCTCCCAGGTGAGGAAAGGCAGCTCAAACTGCCCAGCTTCCCACGTGTTCTCAGACTAGCACACTCATTAATGCCTGTTAATTCCAACACCCCACTTCCGGGTACTGATCTCTGCATTTAGCAGGATTGTTTTGGATGCAAGTGAGAGAAATCCTGCCCAAACTAGATTATGGCTGGAAATATGGACATTTGAGAGGTTTCTCTGGTCTCAGGCTTGGATACATTCAGAGTTTAAACTACATTATGAGGAATTTCTTTCTCCATGTCTTGGCTCTTCCCTTTGGTGGTCTTTACCTTCAAACAGGCTTTATTTTTACAACCGTTTCTCATATCAGAGAATGATCCTTCTTTTCCCAGAAACCTTATATCAAATATGATGGAGAGGGTCTGATTGGCTCAGTTTGGGGCCAATGTCCCTTGATCAATTGCAGTGGCCAGAGGGTCCAGGGTCATATGTCACATGCTTACCTATGAGGCACATAGGCATAGGGGCGGGAAGATATTCTTACCTTAACCACACTGGAAGGA
>RJWJ010031367.1:0-19261 GCA_004363605.1 Indri indri
GCAGAGCACAAATTTTTTATCTTTCTTAACTATAGTCCTCACTTAGGTTAGCTTGGCTTCCTTCACCTTGACTTAATCATCTTGTTGACATCGAACCCTGTCATTTCCCTTTGATACAACTGTGTCATATTGCTTCCGAATGGTGAGACTTACTAGACTGAAAATGGAAGTTTCCCTACTTTTATCTCTCCTAAAGGGAACGGCTCTTCATGCTATACACCAGCATCTCATTCCTCTCTGCTTAAGAACTGGGAATGGTCAATACTTTGACAAAAGGAGAGGAATACTTTCAGAATTCGGAGAACTTTCCAGATTAATGGGAGTTGGGGGCACATGGCACCTGATGAATGACATAACAAAACTGAGAGGCTCAGGCAAGTGGGGGCCAAGGCTGAACTTTATTTACTTCTTAGCTTTACTTAGGGTTTGCTATACTTGACACCCTTTGTATTCCGATCAGATTTACTTCTATGAAAGTCATATGCTAATTATTATTTTATCTTTTTACTACTATTTACTTAAAAAAAATTTGTAATAAAGTGTTATTTATGAAGGTGAATGGGATCTTTGGGATATTTGGGAAATGTCTCTTTTTTGACTTATCTATTTTTATGAAGGGAGTTGCTATGCAATTTTTCATTTATCAAAAGCAAATGCCCTGAAGCATTTCAGTGGTGTCCCCCAGAGTACCTGATTCATGGTAGGAACTAAGTAAGTACATATTCATTTGGAAAGGTAACCTGTTTCCTCCTGTATTTTCAGATTGAAAATGAGTACTGATTAAGGGTATCAGAGTAAATTATTTAAAATACAAAACTATCTAAATGAGCTCCTGAATTTTATTGTGTTCCCATGTTTCACGCTCTCTCTGGATTCATTTGTTTATCTCCATCATAATTAACACTCAACTGAATTTAGTATGAGTTTATTTTTCTCCATTGTTATTTTCAGTATAGTAGGCTTTGCAAAACGTATTTACTATTGTGTTCTAGAATACTAATTTTAGATGGGAAGTATTCTGTGTCTCTTTGAATAGCTTCTCAAAGATAATTTTATTCTTTGCATATTAGTCTGTAGAAATATGTTGCCAGTTTTATGTTTTCTAACCAGGCTTACCATATTCCTTTTCCTTGCCCTTCAAAATGACTGTTCTGGTTCAGTGAGATGGAGTCAGTACAGACAGCCATGCACTGTGCTTTCAAAATAGCACATGGCCAGCTAACCTGTAGGGACCCTTTAAATCACAGGCTTACTGCCAAGAACAGAACTCCCAGGAGGTCAGCAACTACATTTCATTCATATTTGTAGCCCTAGAACCTAGTGGCTTGCCTGGCCCTAAGTCTTCAATCCAGTTTATTAAAGGAAAGGGAAATACAGGAAAGTTAGTTGAAATTCTTTGGTTTTCAAGTGATAGAAAAGCTAGCACAAACCAGGCTGAAGAAAACAGGAATTTATTGGCTTGAGTGTCTGAGAAATTCAGGGATATGTGGCTTCAGACTCAGTAGGATTCAAGGGTCTCCCCAGTGTCATCAGAACATTATGCTTCTCCCTTTCCCTTTCTGCTCTGGATCCTGCTCTGCTCTGGGTTGGTGGGCTCCCTGCATGTGGAGGCAAAGGGGACCACCAGCAGCTCCAGACTGCTATTGCCCTGACAGCCTTTTCTGGAAAAGGGTCTCTGCAGATAGCTTCAGCACCAGTCCTGATCTTGCTGTCCCTGAACCCATCACTTTGTGCAGGCAAAAGGCTTATTCTGGCCAGGTCTGGCTCAGGGATGGCCCACCTGTGATTAGCTCCACCCAAATCACATACTCTAACAATAAGTCTTGGTGGTTTCCCAGAAAGATGCCAACAGATGATGACTACCTCAGGGAAGTGTTACAAAATAAGGAATAGCAGCAGTAGGCATGAGATCACAAGCACAAAATATACCACAAATTTGAAATGAGATTAACCTCTTTTCCTTGGGCTCTTTGCTCCTGGTAGACTTGGTGTTTTTAGGGACTCAAGAATAGGTCAAGCCTCCACTTCAAATTTCTGGACCTCTAAACAAATAAGATGTGGTGAGAAAAATGTAGTCTCTATCTTTGGTGTAGAGACTATTAAAATGCTTAATCATCATATTTGCCCTGTAGAGTGTGCCCATTGGGACTGAATTCCTTTTCTCTTAAAGATGAATCATGCTGGAATGAATACCTCCTAGCACAGGTCTTGTTTAGCCTAAGGTTTCTTCCTGCTCCTAATGTAGCTCTTATACGGGACAATTCCTGAACTCTCTCAGCAGCACTTTCAGGGCTCTTTCCTGGTGGCAAAAGCTCCCTGCATGTTCCATTCTTCTGAAGAGGAGTCTCCTGGAGCATAGAGATGTTAAAGAGATGCGATATCCTCTTCCCTGTATCCAAGCCCAAAGTCCCTGGAAGACTTGGCAGAAGTTTCTAGGATTCTTTTAAAATGTACTCCTTTGGGTTACAAGTACTCACATGCAAATTGATTCCTATGAATAGTTTTGTGGGTCCCAGAGTTCTCTGAGAAGACAAGACATACAAATGAGTCACTAATAATGACTTAAGCTGAAACTTGCTATAGTGTCATGTCAGATACCCTTGAAACCTAAACTGCATGACTTCTTCTTTTCCTTTAGTTTGCAAATATAAGATGTACTTGCATGTTGTCTGGGAACCCCTTTTACTCCTGAGATATTATTTCCTGACATTGACTTATATTGTGTCTTTGTGACTGTCTGGAGAAATCATACTAATGAAGAAAATTAGAAAATAAGGTTCTGCTATAGCAGAGTATACTAAAATTTCAGCGAGTATTCAAATAAACTTGTTTTTATTATACTGAGATGTTGAATAAACATATATATCAATATTCAATCATTATTACATGTTATGAATATTTTTATTTATTGGAGAATATTAATTGGCCTTTAAAGAATTTAGTATCAATTACTACTTGAATATAAATAAGCTTTCATTAACTGTGATGGAATATACAGTTATAACAAAATAATATTTAAATTAAAAATTAATTTTCCCAATATTCACATTTAAATAGTAATACATTGGAAAAAGTTTCTTTTACCAAATTAATTCAGATGCTAGAAAAGAGCCTTCTATTTTACACAGAACCTTTCCTATAAATTTTAAATGGTGAATCTCATGTAAATTTATACATGATGCATCAAGACACACATAAGAATATGATTGCTCAATGTGCATTGCTAAGTATGCCTTCTAAGAAATAAAAGATTATCCTTAGTAGTCCTCATTATTATTATTGTTGTTGTTTTGTTTCCTAGAAGATTTCCTCAAAGGTTACTTGAGCGTCCACAAAATTTTGTTTTATCGTTCAGCGTGATATTCTTTTATTTCTCTGTGGAGGATCCCATTTGGTACTATCATTTGTGTACTATTTTTGTAGTCATCATGTGTCAAAATTGTTCACCAAAACAAAATAAATGGCCATAGTAGATCAAAGAAAACTCATGGTAGAAATACAACTTCTATGTTTTACTTGCTTTTAATTAATTTCTTAATGTATTTATAATATTTTGATTATGTCTTGTTCCTTTTAGTTTTTTTAATTCATTGTATTATTTTTTATATCACAGACATATATAACAGATATATATATAAATATTTCACATACATATAAATTTATATTTTTATAAAATATATTTTTAGATTTTTATATATTATAGATTTTTGTATTTACACAGATATATATGAACACATATATATTCAAACAATAAACATAATAATAGCTAACTGATACTAAGCACTTATTATATTGTATAGGATATCATGGTAATGACCTCAACTTACATGGTAGTGAGGTTTATGACATGGTGTTAAGAACACAGACTCTGGAGCTAGAATGGCTGGGTTCAAATCCCAGCTCTACAATTTACTAGCTGGGCAAGAGCTTCTAAAGTAGCTCTCATTCACTGAGAGGATCCTGAGTATGAGAATTACACAAGGTATATACAGCCTGCTATGGACTGTTATAGGTCTACTTTTAGGAAACTTTTTCAGCACCAACTGGGGTACCATTGAATGGGGCACATGAATATGTAGAAATAAGTAAATTTTTTCATAATAGATAATGATAAAGGAGGGGCTTAGGCAATTTCATTCATCCAAAGAAATGTTATTTTTATATTACTTTCATCTACAGTTCTGCTCATGTAAATGTACAGTTGAGGAAGGAGGCTTTACAAATGCAAGGAGGGGTCACTTGATGTTGAAGATGATGGCTTGATTTTCTCAACCTATTCAGAAATTTGATAACTACTGAGAATTGTCTTTTGTTATAAGAAATTCCACAAGGTCTATTCTTTAGTAGATATATGTTCTTGCGGTAGATTTTGGTATAGCAGCTAAATTTAAAACAGTCAACATAATAAAAGTGCACATTGTGATGTAGATGAACATAAACTGAACACAGATACAAAGCTTGCAAATATGGATCCCAAGTGAGGGTCCCTGGTAACACCATCTGTTGTGGCTGCTTATGCCTGTGGATTGGAGAGCTGGCCAGTGCTTGCTCTTGCTAAACTGAGTGTGGCAATCCATGTAATAACAAAACAGTATTTAGACATTTTTCATGTTGGCTTTTGCTTAAAAGTTTTCACTGTGGATTTTCATTTTTCTAAAAATTGAAATTTTATGGGATTAAAGACAACATGCCTTCTAATGTATGATCTGACAGTGAATAAAAATCTCAAAAGTATGACATTGAGAACCACAAATGTTCACAATAATCAGCTTGGATTTTTGCTGAGCTGTATGGTTAGTTTAACTAACTGAGACCTATTTTAAGATTGAGTCCCTCTAGCAATAGGGAGTAGTTAAATGTCACTTCTGGTTCTTGGAAATGGGGTAAACCTATATATGCAGTATCTATAATTTAATTCTGTTGGGCCCAGATTATATAATATTATAAATAATTGTATTATTCCTTTGATAATTGGTCCCTAAGGCATTCATGTTGACACAAGCAGTAGATGCAGGGATAGAAATGTTACTCTGGTATGATGGGGAGAGGGTTTTAGGAAGGAGTGAGATATAGAGAAATGAGAAATCACAGAAGAATTGACAGACACAGAAGTCTTATTTTATTCAGTAAACTACTCAAATCTCAACTTTTTAAGTTTTGTCCTTAACCTCTCTGCTCTTCCCCATCTCCCACAATTTGAACTTGCAACTTGTTATGCTCATAAAACTTGATCCTTTTCCCTGTTATAACACAGCATGTTGAGTTGTAGCAGGGTCTGGATCTTATTATTTGGAATCCCCTGCATTGAAGAAGGGCTGATCCATAGATGGTACTCAAAAAATTGTCATTGAATAAAGTTGGATAAATGAAACGGAGTCATTGCATCCCTCCTTAAAAAAAGCAATTTTATATTTTGATTGTTTTCCAAGAAAATTTCTACATACACTAATTCCAAATGAGAAGTAGCAATAGCTCCTTACTGCCTTTTGAATAAACCCCAAACTCTTTGCTTTATAGATGAGGTCCTTCATGACCTGGCTCCTGCCATATTCTCTGCCTCTTCTATCACAGCCCTGTCCCTTGCACACTATATTTTGGTCAGATTTGGCATTTGCAGTCCCACGTATGTTCCATACAGTTTCACACCACCCTATCTTTATACTTGCTGTTTCTTCTGCCAGGAAAACCTTTTCTCTGCTTTTTTATAAAATTAATTTGCCTTATTACAGAAACACAGAATATAAAAATTCAGATAAAAAATTTGCTTCTTTCCAAGGTTTACATATATACTTGCAACGTTCAACGATCTCTGATTGGCATTTATTTTCTACTTTGTTGAAATGCTTTTAAACCCAAAGACATACGTGTTTATGGTAACAAGACAATAAAAATAATACACAGTCTTTAATATATACACAGTCTTTAATATATACTTAAGTATATATATACTTTAATATATACTTTATTAAGTATATATTAAATGATGGCATTATGCTAGCACTTTACATGGATTATCTTATTTATTCCTCAGAGCAACTCTCTGAGCTAACTACTATTCTTATTCTATTTTGATGTTGAGGAAACTGAGAGAAGTAAAGCAATTTGCCATGTTCGCAATTTACCACAAGTGGTGAGGAAAAACACAGCCCTTGCCCTAAGAGAGCATACAATCTAGTGGATGAACAGTATTATTTGTAAGCTGTTTCATAAAGAACAGCTATGTTTTCCATCAATCACCTGAAATTAGAAACCACTGAAGCTATTTATTTAGTCTTTGAAAGGAGCTTTCTTAGTTTAACTTTTCAGCTTATTTGTGAGTAATTCCGGTCCTCTATTTCATCCTCTCCCTGAACCTGTGGCCAGCAGAAGGTATTCCCCAAGGGAACCCTGGGAACTGGAGGAAGAATAGGATCACTTATTAACGCAGCTTCAGCATGACTCTCCAGGTTCTTTGTCTTTGCCAGGTCGCCACACACAGCCAGGACCCACCTGATTGATTGACTAGAGCATTGGTGGGGCAGGCAGTGAATCACTCCTACCTCTAGTTCTGGCTCAGAATCCCCATTAGGTTAATTGCAATAACCACAAAAAGTAAATATATGAAAATTGTTACTTTGGCTATGAGTGGAGGCTCTATGTATGTGTTCAGTATTGCTCTTCACCCAATTGAATCAGCTAGAAACAATATGTTATTCTGTATCTTGACAGGAAATACTAGGTATTTTGAAATAAGGTGGTTTTGTTCCAGGATATACAACTTTTTGCATTTTTTTCAGTTTGTGCAACTTTATTGGTTTGTAACTTTTTGTTTATATTTTAACTTTTAAAATATTTGAATTCTCTTGTTCCTTCTGTGTTTATTAGCTGGAATGCTTTTGCATAGAATAGCTTTCTTCTACCTCCCTTCTCTCTCTCTCACCCAAATAGCAATATGGACTCAGAGTTTTTAAAAATTTCTTTCCAATAAGAGCCCATTCAGGATGGGGATCTAGTATTCTTACAGCATGACCTATTAATATTGTCATGTATTGTCACTTGCTGACATAAAATGTCCAAACACGTCTTGTGCTTTCCCCACGTCAGACCTGGAGTCAAATGTTCATCAAGAAATTCCTCGTTTGTTTTGGTGGAAATACTTGGAATAAACGTTTTTTTCTATGTGGCTATTTAAACTATTTGGTAAGCTGTTAGTTTAGTTTGTTTCTATTTACATTCAATTTTAGTCCTTGCTCTGTTTCATTGCTTTGTTGGTTTTATTTTGCTTTCACCCCTACTGAGTTGATTTGATGTTTGGAATTGATTTGATAATTTCATTTTGGGTTATGTGGTAATGAAATGATAACATCAATAGTTGTGGGGTGCTAGGTGCTGCTCTCAAGGGTGTCATCAGAGGACTCAAAAGTAGACGTATCAGGAATAATGCAGCTATTCTTGAATTTTGAGATTTTAAAAGATATACACAGTATTCTTCATACAAATTCTTTGTCAGATATATGACTTACAAATATTTTCTTCTAGACTGTGGCTTTTCATTCTCTTAACAGTTTGTTTATGTTCTTATTGAGTTTTGAGATTTTAAAAAATAATGCAATTATTCTTGGGCCCAAGTTCCTAAGCCTATGGAAAATCTTATTTCATGAATGATTGATTTATTCTCAAATGGGTCGAAAAGGTAAATGTTAAAAGTAAATATAGATGAATATTTAGCTGATATAGCATTTTATACATAATAAAATATTGTAAAGGAAAATATTGATAAATTTGTATAAAAATTAAATATTTTTATATCAGAAAACACTAAAAAATCGAAAGACAAATGACAAATCAAGATTGCATACATATTAAGGGTTAATATTCTTTATATAAAAAGATTTGTTTAAAGCAATAGAAAAAACAACCCCCACCCACATACACATTAAAAAATAGGCAAAGTATCCAAGTTAGCCTTAACAAAAGGTGATCAATATGGTTCAATCTCAGGATCTAGGGCCACTTGGTTGGGAACATATTTACCTTCAATTATAATATATGACTTTATATTATTTAAAAAGTAAACCTACCATTGATCTGTAAAACAGAACTTCAAGTAAAACAAACAAAAAAAAAAGTTGAAAGATCAGGAATCATTTAGTTGGATAGAAAAAAATATGTCAGAGATCTCAGATAACAGTTACTGTAGTTTAAAGCTCAGAGACACTATAATTGTGTCTCTGAGGTTCTTAGCAGCTAACTAAAAATGGAAAAAGTTTTGATAATATATTTCTTTTTCAGTGTGAAAAAAAATGAACTTTGGTTATGACTTTTCATTACTCAATAAATAGAACCACTATGCCTCCAATTGTTTAGACCACAAACCTAAGACTCATCTTTGGTCCCTTTCTTTTCTTTATACTTTGATGTATTCTATTGGTAATTTATATCACCTTTACCCAAAAGACATCCTGAATCTTACCACACCTTTATCTGAGCTACCTGGATTCCTGCAACAACCCCTTGACAGGTGCACCCACTTTCACTCTTTTGTCTCCTGTGATCTAAGCTGCATACCGCAGTTCTTTCTAGAAGACATCATATAACTCATGATGGAAACCACCAAAATGAAATTCAATTCTAAGACCCCTACATGATCAGGCTCCTGCCTACCTCTCTAACCGCCTCTCCCTCCACTCTGCCCCTCTTTTGCCAGTTCTCTGGCCACAGCTGGCATTCTGTCCTTTCCACACCAGATGGTCATTTCTATCCCAAGCCCTTTGCATGTGGTGGCCTATGTTCCTGAAACAATCTACAGTCTTTCCCTGGATCTCACCACACCTGCTTCCTGCTCATCAATAGGCTGTCTGCTCAAGGGTTACCTTGTCAAAGTGACCCGCCCTTCTACACTAGCTCAAGCTCTTCCCTGTCCCCACCTGTCATTACCTCACTATCATATTAACCTGTTTAATTTTTTGCATAGCATTTTCTAGTGTTTAATATTATTAATTTGTAGATTTATTTTTTGTTTCTGCTGGGTCTTTATTCTAAAACAAGGACCTGGCACAAAGTAGGTGTTCATAAATATTTGTTAAGGACATAAATATGCTAACATTGGTTATTTGTAAGAGATGATATTATAGGTAATATTTATTTTCTTACCTATATTTTTTAGAACCTTTCTAATATGTGCAAATAAACATTGATTGCTCATATAATTGGGGGCAAGGCTATTAAAAATAATGATTCAGTGTCATGGTAGAATACCACATCTGTGTGTTTGAACAATTATGGTGCATAATGCATTTAAACATCACAAAAATGCAAAAATTGTAATGCAATCACACAAAATTGTGTAGCTAGGGCTCCCATTTTAGCGATTTAGAACAATATGGTGTGTGTGTGTATATACATATATATATGTATATATACAAACACATACACATGTATATTTCAGAATGATATAATATTCATCGATGGGTTGGGGAGCTCTTCTGAAAATTCAACTTACTCTTTCTCTGTCCTATTAAATATTCACAAGAAGACTTCACAATTAAAATCCTGCCCTTTTTAAAGAAGGCATTTTAGGCCTTTTATGGCATTTAGCTTTTGTTCCTGAAGTTCAGTTCCCATTTATTTCATGTAGCTCTGTTATATGCTAAAAGCTTTTGTGCTTTAGCACACTGCAAGAATTAGAGCTTCTTCCATTTATGGAACATCTTTTTAAGCAGACCCATTTTCTCAAGTGAATTTTGGAGCAACTATTTGCTTTCATCTTTCTGGCTTCTCATGAACACTCTGTCTCTTCTTTTTCCTTCACTACTCTTAACACTCTCAGCAAAGTCGAAGCTGGATAGCCCATATCACTCTTAGAAATCTCTCTATCATTAAAAATTGAAGCGATATTGGTTATAAAAGGTTTCTTTTGTGAATATATAAATGTATCAAACTGAACAAGCAGCTAATAATTTCTGTTTTGTCTGCTTGAGAATGAAAAAGTTTTCAGAGTTTTGTTCACCAAATATAATGGGGTCATTAATACCTTCTGAAAGAAGTTGTTGAAATGCTTTGCTTTTTATCCACCTCTGTCAAAAAATTTCTCTCAAGAAGTCAGTCTCCACATTGGAAATATTGAGTACTCTTGTGTGGCACAGATGAAATGCTGGAAGGTGCTTTTCAGATTTTGTTTTGCTGAAGTTGTGGCACTTTTGAAAGAATCTCTGCCTACAAAATCAGGTGTGTGGTAAGTATCACATTTTTCATTGTCATTAAATCAGCTCAGTTTTAACTTTGCCTCCCCAGTCGGGGTCTCAAACTCCCACCTCCGCAAGTGGCACACACCAGGCTTCCCTTAGGTCCTCTCACCCCTCAGGGGCAAGGGGCAAGGAACCCTCAGACATGTCTTCTCTGCCCTCTGGGCCTCCCTTCACTTCAAAGCCACTGTCACCATCCCCCCTCTTCACCTGATTGATATATCAATCAGTTTCTTCGATGGGTTTAGATATAGCTAAGATCAAACAGAGTCATTAACTTCATGCTGGTTCCTCCTGCTGTCAAATTCTGCCAAATTCGACATAATATACAAAGAACAGGGACTACTACTCAACTTTTGATCAGTTGTTTTGACACAGACATGAGACTGGAAGAAGCAGAGTAGCCTGAAACCAGGGATCCCGAAATCAACTTAAAAATGAAAGATTGGGACACCTTCTATTCTCAAGGGTAGCACTGTGAAGTTGAACACGGTTTGGATGTAGTTATTTTCACAATTCCCTGAGTTCTCACTGCTCTACAAATAAGCCAACCCCTGGTGGCTCCTGACCCTGCTACTGTGTTCCTTGCCGTGTGATCTTTTCCTTCTAACTTTGTCATTGCTCTTTGCTATTGCAATGCGTTAAAGTTCATTAAAACAGATAAACCACAAAACCTCTGTATGCCAAAAACCTTAAACTCCTTGGAGGAAATAAGTGTTATAAAAATCTAACATATAATAAAAGAGAAAATAGTTTGCCTTGGGCAGAAGTAATCACTAGGAAGCACAACAAAAAAATGTGCAAATACCAAGAATCTGTTACAGGATGAGTTTGGGAGTATTTGTGTAATAAAGAAGGAATAAAGGAATATTTAGGAAAAAAGATATAGTATATCATGTTAACAGAAAATTTTCAAATTCTCAGAAATTGTAATAGCCAATATTGAGACTTGCTTATAACTCTATGCCTTTATGTGATAAAGTAGAACTGTATTTGTATTTATAGTTCAGTATTTATCAAAATCAGATTATTAAAGTTTAGGCAAAACAGTATGTCATCTGCTTATAAAGAAATGTGTGGTAATTTTTTGTACCATATTTTCTTGGTCAAAAGGTGTTTTCATCAAGGATATCTCTCGATTTATAAGTACAAACTATTAACATTTGAAAATGAATTTTTAAAAAATTTTTCCTTAGATTCCTTAAAGGGAAATCAGCATTATTATTAATTTGATAATTCACTTTCACAAAACTTACATATTATGAGTCCAGATTCCATTACAGATTCTATTAAAGCTCCAGGAATAAGATACTTGGTAGTTGATTTATTTGGTAAATTTTTAATTCTATTATAATGTTAAGAAATCATTTATGACCTCAAGATGCTTATAGTTTAGTGGTAGAGATCCAAATGGAAAAAAAGAAAGGACTGAGACATGACTTGATCAGCTTTTCATTCCAAAAATTTCACCAGAAATCAGGAGAAATAGAAGACAGCAGAAAAGGAAAGCAGTAAAAATGTACTCCAGTTATTTATTGCTGCATAACACACTATTCAAAGCTTAGTAGCTTAAGACAACGTCCATCATTTCTTTGTTCCTCAATCTGCAGTTCTGGCAGAGCTTGGCAAGGGTAGCTGTCTCTGTTCCATACAACATACTTAAACTGTGGGCTAGAGGATCCATTGTCAAGATGATTTATTCAAACACCCGGAAAGTTGGTGCTGGCCATTGGCCTCGAGCTCAGCTGGGACTGTAGGCTGGGAGCCTAGATTTTCCTCCATGTGGGCCTCTCCATGTGCTGCTTGGGCTTCCTTGTGGTATGGTAGCTATTTTCTAAGTGCAAACCCTCAGTAGAATCAGAGAAGTGCTGTACCACCTTTCATGACCTTGCCTTGGAAATCACATAATGTCACTTTTGCTATAGTCACAATCCTGTTTAGATGGGAGCCGTGTCACATTGTGATAAGAACATGTGGAACAAAAATTTCAGGGGCCCTCTTTGGAAAATACAATCTTTCATGCACCCCTGTGCAGCTGCAACTCACATTCTTCTCACATGTAGAATATATTTATCCTCTCTCCCAAGACCCTAAGCATCTTCTTAAAGCACAGTATTTTATCATCTAAGGTCCAAGTGAAGGTTAGGCTCCTTGAATGCCATAATTTGGGTATACAGCTCCTCATCTGAGGAAGTATGAACTGAAGAGACAAGTTATCTACCCCTCTCCCTCACACCCAATGGCAGACCAAGCATAGGTAAACTGCTATAGACACGTCCACTTGAAAGGGAGAAAACAAGAGATACCCAGCAATCACTGGCCCATAGAAATCATGAAATCTAGCCCGGCTCACACTGCCAATTTCTTCATTAGGGTGTAGTCCTACTGCTAGGAATTGTCCTTTTTGAGCCCTTGGTTCCATTCTCTGGGCTTTTGGCTCTGCACTCTAAGTAAGCCTTTATTTTCCATTAAAAAAATTAAAAGAAACAAATAAAACACCCTGTATTTGCAACTAAATAGCCATCTCAGCCTGTTTTCTGCCTTTAGAACATTGCGTGTCCAAAGTCCGCTTTTCATTTTGTACTATGCCTGCCTCTTTTAGTCCAAATGGGTGGTTCTTATACAGAACAATGCTCTCAAATACTTTGTGGGTTTTCTGTGAATCCACAAGCACCAATATCCTCAAGATAAGTCCTTCTCTACTTTAGGCTGCCATTGAGGTATCTTGAAATAACATCCTTAAGATACTTAGAAGCCTAATTGTTTGATGGAGAGAATTTGTGAAGCATATGCTTTAGATTCTGAGAGGGCCATTGTCTATCCAAAAAGTTTCAGGAGACACTGTCTTAGATTTTTCTGAAGTCTTAATAAAGGATCTTATTATTTCAACCTGGATCATTCTTTGGCCTAAAGCTTTTTATTTTTATTTTAAATTTTTAGAAGGTGGTATATTTGCATTGTTCTTTACTTTCATTATTTTAAGTTTTTTTTGCTGTTATTATTTTTAATTGACATATAATTGTATGTATTTATGGAGTACAGTGATATTTTGATATTAATACATGTATACAATGTGTAATGATCAAATTAGGGTAATTAACATATCCATCACCTCAAACATTTATCATTTGTTTGTGGCCGGGAAACTTCAAAATCCGTTCTTCTAGCTATTTGAAAATACACAATAAATTGTTTCTAATTATAGTCACCCTATAGTGCTATAGAACATCGTCTCCTATCTAGCTATACTTTGTATCTGTTAGCCAACCTCTGGCAATACCCACGATCCTTTTCTTAAGTTGAGAACTGTTTGCTGTTTGGAGAGGCTGAAAATAAGAAACGGTTTGTTGTTGTTGTTGTTGTTTTAACCCAGAAAGTTCTAACTGCTTTATGTATAACAGTTTGTTATTTAGCTCATCTCTTTTCTCTTGCATTTTATTATAGGCAGAAAAACAGAACAAAATAAAACAAAAAACCCACAAAGTCACATGGAGATCTCCTTAGCTGGCTCATCAAATTCATTAGGTACAATTCTAATTTCCACATTATCACAAATGACAGTTTTGTGAAACTTGCTGCTTCAACATAATAAGAAATCCCTTTCATCCAACTTCCAGCAACATTTTTCATACTTTCCTTTGAGCCCTCAATGACAGCTTCTTCAAAGCCCATTACTAACTTCTGCTGGCTTCTACTAAAACTTTCCTTGAGGGCCTTTTAGCTTCAGCTGTCTGTCTCAATTCTAATGACACATTTTAGGTTTCTGTTTTAGTAGAATCCCACTTCTGGTTACTATTGCTGTGTAACAAATTATCAGAAACTTAGCAGCTTAAAACTATGATTTACTTTGCTCATGATCTTGTAAGTCAGGAACACTTGAAAGACTTGCCTGGAAGATCCCAGTACAGCATCCTTCCTGTATTATTTGTTGCAGTCAGATAGAGGGTAGAGCTGAAACAGTAGTAGGATGAGCTGACAAGACACCTCCTTTTCTTCTTGTGTTCTCAGGACTAATTAGGCTTCATTACAGCAAAGCAGCCCAAGCAGGCAGGGCAGCTGAAGGCTGGAAGACAGGCTGTCCCAGTGAGCAAGGTGGTAACTGCAAAACTTTCTGTGTTCTAACCCAGGAAGTCTCGTAGCTTCACTTCTACTATGCTTTACTGGCCAAAACAGTCACAAAAGCCAACACAGTTTCAAGGGGAGAGAGGATATAGACCCTACCTCCTAAGGAGAGGAGAGTCATAGAAACTTCATACATATTAAAATTGCCACAAAAGGTAATTGCAATAACTCATACAAGAAATTATGAGTGGGGAAGTATTTTGAAGGATGGAAAGTCTGCCCTGGGAATGAGAGGTGTACAGGCCATTGAGTTTGCTGGCCTCCGGTGCTGATTGGCCCTTAGGTAAGAGAGTGGTCCTAGATGAATTCCAGGTCTCTGGTTTGGGCAACGGCCTTCCATGGAGATAACGAAGGAGGCCCCAAGGGGAGTAGTTTTGTGGGGGGAAAGGGAGAGGGGTAGTGTGGAGTGGGGTGTTAGTGATAAATATAATTTCCAACAAGCTCAGTTTGAACATCTCCAGATGGAGGTGTCCAGGAAGTAATTTGATTGATAGACTGTAAACCCCTTCTGGGCAGGGGCTTCGATTGTGTATTAGTCATCTTTGAGTTTCCAGTGCCTAACGCAGAGGGCTCAATGACTTTGTGAATACAAATATCGGGAGAGTACAGCTCAGATCTGCACTAAAGCAGAGATGTGGGAGCACTCTGCATAGTAATGAGACTATAGATTACTCTGTCATCCTGGACTGGGCTCTTCAGGCTGAATCTGGACAACTGAAGCATTATGGCAATATTTTCCATTTATTTTATTTTTTAAAATATATCTTCTCAACACTGGCGATATTTTTTCAAACTAAATATTCTACATGTTTTTAAAAATTAGAAAATCTGACCACACTGGGCCTACAGTCCCACATAGCACCACTGGGCCGAGCAGCAGCAGTGCCCTTTGGATGGGCCCGTGATGCCTGCGTGCTGCCCAGCCCCACACGTGTCTGTGCACTGTGAGCTTCGTCTGCCCTGTGAAGTCTGGGACCCTGCTCTATTGCAAAGAAAGCCGAGGACCGAGGACTGATTCCTCTGGAGCAGCAAGAGAAGATAACAAAACTGAGAAGGAAAAGCTGGAGAATTAGTCAGGACTGTGCATAAAATATAATTGCTAATTGATTCGCTGGCAGAGTTAGCACCTAGTTTTCTAAAAATCAAGGCATTAGCCTAAAAGGAAGCTAGCTAATTTATATTTACAAATTTTTAAATTATGTTTTATTTCTTACCTCAAAGTTAAGAGATTCAAAATTAAACATCGAATAATAATGATGGTGGTAATAACAACCTGTGTGTAACTGGCAGAGACAACACATGCCTCAGTGGTCTGTTTTAAGACATTCTCTCTTAACTATCATGCAATACTGCCTCACATATTTGGTTTAAAGTCCCTAAAATTGCTCTAAGATATGGAAAGGAACGAAAGGAAGAATGAGAGCAGCATGAGAAAATGAGAAGAGAGATCCGAAGAGGCAAATAGACGGGGCCTCGGCAGAGGGGCCTGGGTCTGAGGCTGCGCTGAGAATTCTGTGAAGAATAAGACTAGGAAAGTCATATTGCCAGGGGAGTGCGTTCCACGTTGAGAACCAGACTATGTAAATTGTGTTGAGCAAGAACAGTCACACTGTTTGTGGAGAAGAGAGGGCTGAAAGAAGGAAATTGTACTGTAGGTATTGTTTCCTTTTGGTCAGTGGCCAGCCCGTGAGCTAGTTCTGCAGCATGCTGTATTTCCCAAGATGACAGTTTCTAGAAAGAGTTAATGAACTAAATCAAACTAGAGAGGGACAAAACAGGTGAAGGACTTAAAGAAAGAGACCTTCTGGATTCAGATTCGAGTTAACTTTTTAGACCCTGACTGAGAGGGATTTTTGCTCATGATCTTGTATGTGTGAAAGAGTGGTCTGGAAGATTCCAGCCCAGCATCCTTCATGTAGTTGCAGTCAGATAGAGGCTAGAGTTGAAACAGCTGTGGGACCAGCTGGCCAGACTCCTCCTTTTCTTCCTGTGGTCTCAGGACTAACTGGGTGTCACTACAGCAAGGCGGCTTCCAAGCAGTCAGGGCAGCTGAAGGCTTGAAGACAGCCTGTCCCAGTGAGCAAGGTGGTAACTGCAAAACTTGTTGAAGTAGTGTAGGAACCAGCGAGGGCCTTTTCTCATTGTTTAAATAGAAAAGTTTCCTTCACATTTACAATATGAGTCAGCAGGTGTTATTTTTACCAAATCAATTTCAAAGTATTATTCTTAATAAAAGTCTGAAATTTATGGATCGGAAAGTTCCATTTTAAGTTTAAGAGAAAGTCTGGTTCAAAGTAGGAGGTATCCACATCTGCTTCTTTATGTTCAATGCATTTTGATTCTCAGATCAAACCTGCTCGGTTTCTAGGAGAAAATGACTTTTAGATTAAACTCTGGAATATTTTCTTCATTTTAGATGTCTCAAAAGTATTCCAATCTTTACCTCCCAGGATTTATACACGCGAAAATGAAAAATACTCCTTTCATTCCCCCTGCAGTAGTGAAGGGGGGGGGGAAAAAAAAGATGCAGACTTAAATTTGTCACCCTCCTTGAATATATCTCCTAAGAATGATTATATCCAGACCTGTCATATTTCATGATGTTATTTGCTCCGTAGTTCTTAAATCCAGAAGAAGAATTGCAGTTTTTCTAATTGGTATATAATAAAGAGAAATGATATAGATTTCTTTCCCTTGTGTTGTTTCCATCTATCCTCCTGACAAATTGTAGTTACAACAGTGCTGAAATGAATGTTTAAAATTGGAATCTATATCACTTTTGCCTAGGGAACATTGTGTGGCGTAGCACAGGCACTTGAGAGCGTGTACTCTGGAGCCAGAATGCTGGGTTCCAATCCTGGTTATGCCCCCGGCTGGTTGTATAATCCCGGGCAAGTTACCTAACTTCTCTTTGCCTCAGTTTCCTTATCAGAATGGGGATATTTTAGCATCCATTTCATAGAATTATTATGAGCGATAAATCCATTAATATTGGTAAAGTCCTTAGAAGATTATCTGGCAAAAAGTAAGTGCAAAATGCATCTTTGGTATTTAAAAAAGTGAAATAAAGTATAGCGTACAGACAACGTGGTATAGCGTTTGAGGGTGCAGGTTCTAATCCCACCTCCACTACTTGCTAGCTGTGTACATGTGGTCAAATTACTTAATCTCTTTAAGCTTCAGTTTCTTCCTTTGTAAAATAGTGTAATTGCCCAAAGTAGTGCCTGTTTCCCAGAGTTTCTATGAGGATTAAATTGAATGGTCTATGGCAAGCACATAGCACAGTGCCTGCTCCCTGGTACCAATGACTACAAATACATATTTTAAATTTCTGTGAGCTATCTGTTCCTTTTCATTAAAGTATATCTTTAATTCTTAACTTGACATTTCAAGGTCATTTCTGGACTTCTAGAAACCCAGGTAAGGATCCTTGGAAATGAATGGCCAGAGCAGTAGAGTGAGGGTAAGTGAGGATGTAAGATATTAATAATACCTACCAACAGGCCTTGTAGGATGGCCTTGTGTTAGGGAATTTGCCACTATGCACAGTCTGGCCCAAAGCCTTGTGGTCCCAGAAACCACTTGTCAGCAGTTCTAGAGCACATCTGTCCTCCAGGGCTGGACTCATTAATGGAGCTCATACAACTAATGTGCCAGATCAGAAATGCCAATGTTTCCAATCACAAGAAGAAGTGAAACTGCTGGGGACGGCAGCTTACGTTCCCACTCAGCCTATTTTGTAGGCAGGCCGCGTGGGGAGCAAACCTCTTAGCCGGCTGTCAATTTATTAATTTATAATGAGAGACATAGCTGCTGAGTTTCTCCTCAACTCCCTCAAGTTTCAAGCAAGTTCTACCTAAAGGCATGCCAGATAGATCTCAAATTCTAATCAGAAAGCAGCTTGGTGATCATGGAATCAGAAGGGCAGATTGTTCTCAGACTCATGGGTTTAATGGAATGAGAGAGGCATGTCCACAATAGGAAGGGACATGACACCCGCCTCCAGCACCCTAGCCCAGTGTCTGCGCGACTGCTGCCTATGCTTCTGAGACAGCTTTTTGCCTGTTTGCTGGTCTGCACTCTGTCTTACCTGTTTGACATACTGTTTCTATGGGTAGAGCCAGTATGTCCAATCAGATTATTGCCATGCCTATGAGACTGAGACTGATTGACTGTCCATGGGGCACATCAAAAGCTTTTGTTTGTCTCATCCTGTTTAAAGACTAAGATTTAAAAAATCAGGAGTATTCACATATTAATAACAACCCAGACCTGTAGCCTTTCTTGAAAAAAATCCAGAGATCTGGCCCCTTCCTACATCTGGTCAATCATCTGGAGCCGAGTACAGACTGTCCCCTTTAAAGGAAGCTTGAGTCCTGCCTGACGTTCAGTTCACTGTGGTCCCTCCCCCAACCCCCCAGGTTTAAGACATTGATCCACATTAGCTGCTGGTAATGTGTGTGCCTTTAAGGCATTTGAGTTTGCCTCACTCTGACAATTGAAGTTGAATTCATTTATCTATGCTCTTACCTGCTATATTTTTATTTCAAAGTTGAATTCTCAGGTGACAGTCTTCTTTTCTCATTTTCAGATTCACTTTACTGTCACCCCCGGGTGAAGAAAACACATTCTAGTTTGCAAGTCCTAGAGGGTTACAGTGATGTGAAAGCTGAAGTGTAAGGAGGTGGGAGACCCTTCATCTTTCCTCAGGAAGTGTGCGATGCTGCTGGCCACCCTTCTCTATTTCTAGCTCAGGAGCCCTGTTTTCCTCCTGGGTGAAGAATATTAAGCACTCTCATACTCTGTACTCTTTAAAGGCTAAAGATATAACCTGCACCAAGAGAGACATAATGTGAACATCTGTATTTACAAAAGAGATGAATTCGGATGCTTTGTTTACAAATGTATTTACCATG
>RJWJ010031368.1:0-19264 GCA_004363605.1 Indri indri
AAAAAGAAAAAAAAAAGATAAAGAAAAAAAAAAGGAGAATAAAAAGGCTGACTGAGCAGCAGAGGTCTCTTCCTCAAGCTGGGGGCTTTCCTTTCTCCCCCGGGTAGGGGTGGGGGCCCCAGCCTGGGCTCCCGGCGGCTCCAGTGGACACGCGGCGACCTTTTGACTCCGGGGCCCCCCTCGGCTCCCCGACTTCAGCTCCCGACCCATTCATTCTGCTCGACCTGGGAACCAGGCTCGGCTTCCCTCCTGGAGCTCCCCCTTGGACCCTGCTATTGTCCCTCTTGTCTGACCTCTGCCACGCTAAGTTCCAGCAAGGTGATCTGGAAAACACGCCACTCGCTCCCTGGCTGGCTCCCCGACTCGCCTTTTCGCGCTCTCGGCGGCGGCTCTTTTCTCCAGGGGGGACCACCAAGCGCTCGGCTTTGCACGGCCAATTTATGGCGCTGTCAGGGGCTCGGGCGCCGCGCCCATTGTGCGGGGCGCCGCGCCTGACCCCGCCGCCAGCTCCGTGTAGCCCGATTGTTCCCTCATTAGGGCGGCCGAGAGCGGCGGAAAGGCTCGCGGCCCTTTCCCACAATCGCGGACAATGTGCGGCCGCAGACTTGTCACAATCGCAGGCGAGGAGAAATGGAGAGGATGTGCCTTCGAGGAGGGCGCGAGGGACTTCGCATTCCCACGCGAGGAGGGGGGAGAAAACCAAACACTAAACCAAAAAATCCCAAACCCCAAACCCTTCACAGCATGTAGCAAATTCTACTGAGGTTTTAGTGGTGGCTGTCAAGACCCATAGGAAATACGCTGGGGAAAGTACCCCCAAA
Source organism: Indri indri (assembly GCA_004363605.1). Classification (NCBI taxonomy): domain Eukaryota; kingdom Metazoa; phylum Chordata; class Mammalia; order Primates; family Indriidae; genus Indri; species Indri indri. The sequence continues at coordinate 822 of RJWJ010031368.1, forward strand.
GCCTTGCCAAGAGCTAAATCAAGAGTTACAAAGCACCAGACAGGCGGCGAACCGGGCACAAAAGGGCTCTGTGCACAGGGGCAAGAATTGCCCAGATGTAAACAGGGGGCTGAACTCTGCCCGGCCAGGAGCTGGGGCTGTGGCCACGTGGAGAAAGGCAGGAGGAAGCCGGGAGAAGCTGTGACTCAGTGCCGGGGGGAGCAGCACTAGCAAATGCTTCTTTTACAAGGAGAAACCATCAGCGTGTGTAGCAATACCATTACAGCCTCGCTTCCAGAGCCAGTGGATCTTCTGTTTTTTCATGCTGTTTGCCCCAGTGTGCGTGTAGCTGCTGTTCTTAGTGAAAATGCCTCCCAGAGAGGTGAAGGGGCCTTAACACCACACTTTCACACTCTCACTTTTCTTCCTGGCCAGCAAAGTGAGGACACTGTTCCCAAACAACCCTTCTCTCTCCCCCTCCTTCTCTGGCCTGTTGCATTGAAAGGGCCTTCTCTACAACTGCAGCTTCAGAGAAACCGGGCAAAGTCTCAAGGGGGAGGCACAAAGAGGACTATCTCTGTCCTCACTCTTGGATGTATACAAAAAGCTAAGCTCAGATTCTTAGGTCTGTGAAATGCTTTTTGAGTTGAAACACAATACCCGCCTAGGGGGAGTGCATGGAAAGTGATTTTAGGCGCCAATAACTAAGAGTAATTCCCTTTATCTTATAAACATCATTAACTCCTCTTATGAGATGATGCAAAAATATTTAACATTTTTCTCTTGCAATTCTTAAACAGTAGATTCTGGAGCTAAGGCCCTGTCTCTGTCTCAGGAAGCAACCACAGTTACTAGCAGGTGATTCAAAATTGTGCACCGAAAGGAAAACTTACTTCAAGAAGTTTAAGGGCTAATATGCATAGACTTTTCACTTTAAAACTCTTCTTAAGATAGTATTTTTGAGTTGTAAATATTTGTTCCTTGAGTGGACTGTAAAGCTAGAATTAAAAAAAAGTTTATATTCCAAGATACTACTTGTATAAAATATATATTCAAAGATATCAGTTGTCTATATTTCAACTATGTGTAAAAAATTCTAGGTACTTCAAAATTTTAAATTATTCTTAACTGAGAACTAAAGATATTTTTATGATCACAAAATAATGTGAATTATGCTTCTTAAAAAAGACCAAGTCTCACCTCTGGGGTGCGTGTTGTCCTATGATTTTGTTCAAAGCTTTATTGACAAGATAAAAAGGGCTTTAGGTTCTTATGTTTAATATTGAAACAAGAACTGCGGATGTAATCATAAGGCAATTTGTGTTAGTTTATAAAATCCATTGCAAAGATTAATTTGGTTGTGGCAGTTTTTCGGTCTTGTTTTTAGCAGATAGCTTTCCATTGAATATTAATCTTAAAATCAAATGTGTAAAGCTTTTATTTTCTTAAAAAATAGTGACCTTAATTTGAGGTACATTATGTATGTTCTTGAAGTTTGTGATGGCTGGTTTTTGGTGGTGGTGGGGCATGTCTTTCCGAGTTTTAGTTTTCTCTGAGTCTGTTAAATTTCACTATTCTTGCAGTTCTGAGCTAGTATATCTGCACTTGATCTGGGCCCAACCATATTTTGATTGTAAATAAAAAGTCTTTTTTTATGAGGATGTTCACTTCACAGCTTGAGCAGTGTAATTTTTATACAGGTCTCAGCAATCAATAAAAAAGCCACAGGAGGAATGATTTATCTTGTTGGTTACAGAGACTGTCACCGAGAGAAATTGTAAAAGATCAATTTACACAACCTGGTGTGAGAATGTTATTGATATAACACGGTTGATCGGTTTCTGGTCGTCTACACGCAGGCACTGCGAGGTAAGCACCATCCTGCCGTAGGCCCACTAGCCAAGGTCTTAATAGACTCCGCACTCCATAAAATGGACACAGAACCAATGACAGTGGAGATGGCCTGGCGGGCGCAGGCCAGCATTGGCTGTGCTCCGATTACTTCGTTAAGCGGTGTCACGCTTCTTCCTTTTTTTTTTTTTTTTTTTTAAATTTTTTCCCTCCTACTGTGAGAACTGTTCATTGGAGACTCCCTGTCTTAATTACAAAGAGCCCTTTTAACCATAGGTCACAGGACTTGGCTTTCTTGACAGGAAATAAGGAAACAAGCTACCTTCCTGGAAAAAAAAATTCAAACTTCCACTTCTCAAATTAGTTAAATGAAGCTTATCGACGTTGGGAGTTGAGCCTTTGACAGTTGGCTAATTGCAGTTGGTACATTAACTATATTTTAACCAGGGCTGTTTGGGATGTAAGTAAGTAAAAAAATAAATAAAGCCTAGGCAATTTTCAAAAAGCACTTTTAACAACACAAACAGTTAATCTTAGTTTTACTTGCTTATCAGTAATATTACCATACAAAAATGGAGTCCTACACCTTTAACATTTTAATGAAATAGATTTACAATCATTAACATTTAAAAAAAAGACACTAAAACTACTTTCAATCCTAAGAAGGTCTCTCTCTTTCTCTCTCTTGTTCTACCTTCAAAATGTCCTCTACCTATATTTTTATATTAAATATACTGTGGGAAGTCTATCTAGTAGATATCTGGTTCTAAGTCTGTGTGCACCATTCTCAAATATAGAACTTTTTCAAATGAAGATAAACCTTTAGTTGAATTAGTTTATTTTCCCATTTGCAGTTCTTTAATGCTATTACTGAAGATGGAATATCATTTACAGGAAAATTTAAAAAAAAATCAACTCTGGTGGTTTCCTTATTGAAAGACTATTATAATAGGGCAAGCAGAAGAAAAGCAGCCAAGATTTAGGAAAATGTAACAGTGTTTTTGTGCATTTAATTTATTATTTAGGTTAACATACAATGTCAGAATAATAATTATAATGTGGCCTGAGTTACAGGAATATGAAAGAATGAAAAGGCTAAGAAGAAAAACTTATAGCCTAGACTTTTAGTTGTAATTTTAGTACTATTCTCTCACGTAGTTTTGCTATCTAACACATTCCACATTTCTGTGTGTGTGTTGTGTGTATGTGCCACGTGTTTAATATTTGAAGTCTGTCTTTGCCTTTTTCATTTACACGCACATACACACACACACACACATCTTTTACTTGGAAAATGGATGAATCCCATGTTTTCTGAACACCTACTTAAAAGGTAAGAATCAACTAGTTTTATGCATGCTATTAGATCAAATTTAATTGCTAAATGTCCAATTAGTATTTATTTGCTTTTGTTTACAGAAGAGTGAATAAATGTGATTTTGCTTTCATATTCCTGTATATTAAAATTCCCTAATAGCTCTCATTGTCTTTTCATTAGCTAAAATTAGTCCTCAGATCTCTTACCACATTCATTATAAACTGAACACAAACAAAAGACTGCTCACAAAATATGCTTTCCCTTCATGTCCCCTCCAGCCCTAGCTCTTTCGTGGCATGTAGATATTCCTATCTCAATATCAATGATGCCTGTAATCTTGCATCAGACAACTTTGCGCTTATTTCCTCTTCAGGGCTTTAACTGAATCAGCACTCATATTATGTAGCTGGTAAGGATGCTGCAACTCAATAGTGGGAGCAATGTTCCCTCTAGAGCAGAAAAATAACTCTGCAATTTTTTCACATCTGGAGAAGACAGGCTTGCTCACACCTCCAACCCATGGCCTTTTTTTTTTTTTAAATGTAGTTTCTATTCCTGCCAATCTCTTGATGGCCGCAGGCTCTGTGATGGTTTAGTACTGACTGTTCTCTGCCCGAGTCCTCCTCCCACCTCCACGCTCCTAACCAGATCAGCCCCTCCCAGCATCCTACAGATCCAAGTTAAAATGCAATTTCCTGCTTTTGATAAGTAGACACTATCCAGCCAGAACAAAACAGAACACTCTGATACAATTGTCTCATGGCCAAAGGCGAAGGCAACTCCCACCCTTCAAGTCTCCCCTGGTTTAAGCCAAGCAGGAAATGCAATTTCTGATTTTTATTCCTGCATTTTTTACCATACTCTCCAGAAATATATTGACAGGGTCTGCACATGTAAATCATCCAGGGAACCAACGCCAAGATCCCAATTATGGGAACATTTAAAACAATTGCCCCCACCCTATCAATTTGAACATTTATGGATACTTCTGACCTCGAATGGGCAAATAATTAAAAGTGCCCTAGTTGAAAAACTCCAAAAATGTATTTTCATACCAGACATGAATGTCTACCAGAGTGTGCCTTATCTTGGGAGAGTGTCAAATTACCTAGAAATATGGCCTGTCTCTTGCCAAATGACTTTCTGCAAGAGCTGTCCAGCTACATTCTCTCTCCTGCTGTCAGTCCTTATTCAATAATCATTAACCTTATTTGTTTGCCCCTGCTTTTCTTGAAGTAGCTTAAGTAGATATAGTTATGAATAAAGCTCTCTAAGTAGTTTCACAGTGCATACAGTAGGGCAGATGGAAGGGAGCTACGTAATTAATCAACCAATATGTTCCTTCTGCATGCAAAGCACCCTGGTTGCCCCCAAAGGAGTTACAGAAGAATGTAAGACACGGACTTTCATCTGAAGGAACTGATAAATTGGTGGGTGAGAAATTGCTCTCAATAGTAAACAGTAACTATGAAATTGGATTGAACTGACGAGGTATTGTTCAGGGGACTGTGATGTCAATGAAGTTTGGAATCATCAGGAACTTTTTAAGAGACAGGAATTATTTGGTTTGAGGGAAAGCAGAATGGAGAGGGTTAGTGATGAAGGAGGAGCACAGGAGACGGTGCGGAGGCAGGAAGGATTCCAGCATGGTCGTTCGGGCCCACGTTATGTCCTACGTGGTGATGAGAAGCAGGTTGCGAGGACAGGAGGCCAGGTTGTGAAGAGTCTTCATAGACATACCAGATGTTTAATGTGTAGTGATTAAGTAAATGAGCTTAGATTTGAGGCAGCAGAATGCAAACCACTGAGCGCTTGTGGACAGTAGCATGACTTAATGAAGGAGACCTTTTTGAGATATTGCTTAGATAGCTGTGGGCTTGATGTCTGCTGGGGTGGGGGGCAGGAGGGTGAAGAAAAGGCAGTGGTTGAAGTTATCAGGTGATGGATGATGGCAACCTGAACTAGAATAACAGTGGAAGGGAGAAAAGGAAAGGTTTTAGAAATGTCAGAGACAAAAAGAGCCTGGCCCCCAGTGGGCAGTCGATACAGGATTGATGATAGAATAATGTGAGTATTAGAGACGAGAAATGAATCAAGGATGGCCTCAGATCTGAGGGCTAGCCTTCATGGTTGTACCACTGACAGGGACAGACTTCCTGATTCGGAGAAATGCAGTTCGGGGCATGTATGGGGAAAAGACTGTAAACATTTCAAGTAAATATCTGATAGGAAATTAGACATTGACTAGACCTTGGTTGAAAGAGTAGAACTGGAGATACCTGTGTGGAGTTGCGATTTTTAAATGAATCAATAAACCCAGCAAGCCAGCATTCAACCCGGGTTTGAAGAGGAATGGGATATATTTAGTGACATAACTTTTTATTTTTAATTATAGAAGTAGTATATGTAAATTAAAGTAGCATAGAAAAAGCATAGAACTGTAATGTATATAATTTAAAATAAGTAAAATGAAATCTTTTTCGACTGAACCAGGCTCTATTATGATACTTTTGAGAGTGAAGGACTCATCCCATTCTAACTTTTTTTTTTTCATAAACCATAAAGATGTGTGGAGAGAGAAATGTGAAAAATGCAACATCTCTTCCTATTGCAAAAAGTACTCTATAATGACAGCTCTCCACACTGACTCATGTTTCACAACTAGGAGTTTGTGAACACGGAAAAAAAATCTTTTGAGGAAAAAGGAGTTGTTGAGCGAGTGATTGATGTAATAAAAGCTGGACTCAGGGTCAAATGAGGAGGCAACAAATTTCAGGCATGTAAGCAGGCACCGTGATGCGCCTGAAAGCCCTGCTTGTTTAGGAGAGATATGAAATTCTCTCAGATATACCTTTCATTTGATCTTTGCCCAAATCAGAGACAGAAAATATGGAAATTATTTATGCAACAAATATTCTAATGACAATGAATTTAATTATTGCTAGTTTTGCCAGCTCAATTATGAAAAGGATATTTTATGTAAAGAATATTTAAATCTTAATTTGAATTGACACCACTTAAGACTGAAATAATTGATTCCAATTAAGCAAAAATGAGAAAAAAGAACAAACTTGTTATAACGATATCACTTTTAAACGCTTTAAAACCAAATGCATAGAGTCATTAGTGCCAGTTCACTCCTTTCCAGAAGGTTTGATCGGGTGATAGAACAATAGAACAAGGTCTTGGGCAATAGAACTCTAAATTATTTGTGAATTAATGCTAGGAAAACTAAGGTTATCAGGTTATAACCTTCCCAAAAGGTTTACAATCTTTTCCCCATACATATAAGGTTATAACAGGCAAGCCCTAACAGACATAGGTACAAGAATGAAGGAAAGAAAAAAGAGAAAGAAAAATACGTTTGTGACAAAATTCTTAGGGCTCATTAAACATTCTGTGACACAGATGAGGACATTTAACCTGCTGAGATTAATTGAAAGCACTTGCTTATTATTAAACCTAGAGCTTATTTTAAATGTGAGGTTACTAGGTCACATGAATATCCTAAAAATCTTTGTAATCAAAAAACAAAATTATGTGAAACCAAAGAATACTGATATCCTCAAAGAGAAACAAAGAAATTTGATTCATGAACTTAATAGAATAATCATTCATGCTTACTAGGAATTTGTAGTAAATTTAGAATAGAAGAAAATGTCTCAGACATAAGAGAGGACTTATTAGAAACCAATTCCCACGAACTTCTAGAGATATCTTTTTTAAGAGTCCAGAACAAGACTAGAAGCCTTATCACTGCAGGGTCCAGGCAAGGATGAACACAACAGAAGAGAGAATATTAAATAAGAAAAAGCAGCAAAAATTTTAAATAAATCTTATCATTTTAAGCATAATTTTATTGGTGTGAACACAAAGATCTGCTCATATTGGTTTTATTGATTTTTTTTTTAATCAGGAGATTCCAGTGAGTAGTGGCACTGATCCTTTTTATAATTGTGGTTATATATACAGAACACAAAATTTACATTTTTTAGCCATTTTTAAGTGTACGATTCAGTGGCATTCACATTTGCGCATTCAAATTGCTGAACGACAATCACCACCATCTATCTCCAGGATTTTACCTTCCCAAACTGAACTCGGTGCGCATTAAGCACTAACTCCCCATGCCCCTCCCCAGCCCCTGGAAACCCCCATTCTACTTTCCGTTTCTATAAATCCAACTACTCTAGGTACCTCATAAAAGTGGAATCATATAGTATTTGTCTTTTTGTGACTGGCTTATTGCACTTAGAATAATGTCTTAAAGGTCCATGCATATTGTCATATGTGTCAGAATTTCCTTCCTTTTAAAGGATAATCCCATTGTTTGGACGTACCACATTTTGTTTACTCATTCAGCTGTTGATGGACATTTGGGTTGCTTCCACCTTTGGGCTATTCTGAATAATGCTGCTATGAACATGGGTGTGTAAATATTTCTTGGAGATCCTGCTTTTAATTGTTTTGAACATACACCTGGAAGTGGGATTGGTAGCTCATATGGTAATTCTATGTTTAATTTTTGAGGAGCTGCCATACTGTTTTCCACAGCAGCTGCACCATTTTACACTCACATCAGCAAAACACAAGAGTTCTAATTTTTACACAGCCTCACAACACTACTAGTCTCCTTCCTTCCTTCCTTTTTTCCTTCCTTCTTTCTCTTTCTGCCATCCTGATTGGTGTGGGTCCTTGTCCAGCCAATTGGTTCCTAAAGATAAAAATCTAAATGTATGTTGAGGAAACACAAACCCTACCTAAAGAAGAACCCTGATTCTTTTCTTTTGAGAGAGAGTAGGATGTGATCATGCTACCATTACATCTTCATGTACTTGTGCGTGGAGGAAAGAGCCTCTGGACACGATTGTTCATTGCCTTGAAGGTACTAATGCACCAGATTCTCATGGTCTTGACCAGTTTCAGAGCTTCTCTTTTAAATCGAGGGAAACAATGATATCTATTTTTATGGACAGTAACATTTTTTTACTGCCTTGCCTGGTACTTGGTGCACTCTCCTTTCCTCAGACACTAAGGTATGTACTACCTTAATTTCTTCGACTATTTCTCTTCCCTATGCTCAAACCCTCTACCTTCTTTATGCTCAACCAGGAAACAAAAAAGCTACTTATTTGTGTATACAGGTTTTACATCAGTCCATATTAACTCCTGATACTCTTCCAGTCAGGTGGCTTCACAATCAAGCTGCAGGACTAGGTCATTGTCAACTGCCACTTATATCTTACTACTTCAAGATAAGAAACCTTTTTCCAGCCTTTTGGGGACCCCACATCTGTATCTTTATCCAAAAGCCCAGAGAATCCAGGCACCATGATTGGCCACAGTGCCCGGGACATGTGGAATGAAAGCAGCATCCTTGGAAGAGAGCACACTGGCTTGTGATGTGATGAAGGGGAGGGGAGGGGGTCTCATGGGGATGGAACGTGTGCAAACAAAGAAATTTGAGGTGTAGGGTCCCTAGTAAGAGAGCTTTGAAAAGCAGAATCAAGAATTGTGGGAAAATTTATTTTTCCCAGTAGGCAATGGGTTTACTGGGGGCGGTGGAGGGGGCACTTTTATAAGCACCACTACTTGCTTCTGATATTTTAGACAGGGAGAGGATTTCCAACAACGAATACTCTTAATCATCTATTGGGCACAAAGGGTGAATTGGATTTCCAACGAACATGATGAAGATCAGATAAAATCCTTTGCCTTCACAAGCCTACGGTGCAATAGAGTAATGTCCAAAGGCAAGTGAGGCCGTGCTAGATATACATGGAGACTAGAAACATAATCTCAATGTATGCTTTTAACACATAGCATTTATAAAGTACTCATAAAAATCCTCTTACTTGAGCTGTGTAATTTGAACACATACCTTAGGTAAATATAACAATAGAGATGAGTGTTTTTCCCTCAGTTTTCTTTGTAAAAATGTGAAGGATTGTATTTTTAAATGTTTTAATGATTTTGATTATAATGTTATAAAATGTAAATCCTTTATGTTGCTTGTGTGTGTTTTTTTTTTTTCAGTACAGAAAGCCATGCCGGATAGCATTCACTAAGCAATGCTTTCATTATAAAAGAGAAATAGCCAATAAAATAATTTATTTAATAAGTGTATTTGAAAAAAAATTTAAGAAAGAAAACACTTTAAATAGTATCTTACTATTTTCTCCACAGAACTTCACAAAAATTGCATTAAATACCGCAGATAAGAGACACAGCTCTTATCTAAAAAGAAATGTCTTACATTAATAGGATATGCTGATTCTCCGTTCTTTTATTTTAACAGCATGAACATTTAAACCTTTTTTCAAAAGAAAATGGGGAGAGAGAGTGAGTTTGGGGGTGGAATGCAGGAAAAGAGGCTACCAAAAAAACTGTTTTGCTTTCAATAGGTCTTAGTATTTAAAATCTCTGAAGTTTTCTTGTATGTTATGAAAAACTACAAATTTATCTTTTGCCATTTTCCCAAAGGAGGTTGACCCAAATCCAACAGCAGCAGTTGAAAAATTTCTCTAAGCTTTATCAAATGGCCCTTACAGAGTCCAGCTTAAAATTAAAAGCTCCCCCTACCAGAGGGAATATATGTGACTTTAATAACTGAAATGTGTTTTTACTTTCTATTACAGAGGTCAAAAGGTTTCTAAACAAACCAAATTTATCAATTATTTAGAGCTGATTTCTTCTGAAGTGGTATTTCTGAGATATTATTTGGTGGATAAATTCAATGTTCTAGGGCCAACAGCAGCATTTTATTCATAACAAATTTCCACTAAACTGAATTTGCTGGGGCAACTTAATTTCCACTATCGTGTTTGCACTGTAGAAATATCAACTGAACTGTTATAGTGCCTAACTAGTGGGCTTTTCAAAGAAAAAAATTCAGTATAAGCATGCTTGTTCAGCACCGTTCTCCCTGCTTTCTGTTTATTGCTTAGGAAATAAACTGGCTTCTCTATCTACTGGGATTTAAATTTTTTTCTAAGCTCCTGGAATGTTCTTCAAAACCACAGAGACACCTTTAAAGTTAAAAATAATATCTTAAACTATATTGTCATCTTAGCAGCTAAAAAAATCAGATTGTTGTCAAGACTTTGATTAAAGAGATTTTTTTAAATGAAGGAGACATAGGTTTGCATGCCCACATGTGTGTGCCAACAAACATACGTGTGTGTATGTGTGTGTGCGCGCTCGCACTGGGAGAAGATCAAGGTCTCGTCTCCAGAATTCTTCTGGAATCCTGATGGACCCCTTGGTTTAGGGCTCTGTGCTGGAGGATTCAATAACAGTTTATAGAGCAACTGCTCTCGATTCTTAACACAGTGCATAGCCCATGTAAATATTATGTTTATTATATACTAACTAAACATATATTGGGTTTCTGCCTAAAGTCTGCCATTTGGTGTATGCAGAAAACATTATAGAACAGTTCATAAATTCATTTGAAGCTGTGTTAAATGAAAGCAGCCATCCAGAAGCTGAAATTTTTTCATCTTTAAAATAGCAGCCTTCCCAGCTCTAAAGCGGTAGGTTTATTTATGCTGGTGAATGAAACACACCAAAGTAATCAAGGCACTATGCTGCATATTCTGTTTTAATGAAAGCAAATTTCGTTAGGGCAAAAGACTGAGTTATATTTTCCTTATCAATATGGGCTTTTATTTTATTGTTATTATTATTATTGTTATTTTTGTAAATTCAGAAGGAAAAAAAAAGCTTTTCCCTCTCTGACTCTCTGATACCTATTAGCCTGTTCAAGATGGAAATAACAGCAATTAGGTTTTCCAGACGTCCGCTGATAAAGACAAATGAAAAATGAAGGAGGAAGAAAGGAACGTGGCAAGCACAGGCGAGCTATTTACCTCTCGGGGAGTCGGCTGGCTGGGGGTTGTCAGAGCTAGACAACTTTTACCTCTGAATGGCTGGCTGACATCCAGCGGGAACCTGCAAAGCCCCCAAGGGATACATTCCACCCTCGCGTGGGCTCAGGTTGAACTCCCAGGGGGACAGGCCTTTCCATCAGGACTGGGACCCACGTGAGGACTGACTAAAGGGTTTTGAACTCTCACCTGTACACTTCATTTCTGGAATTGGTCCATGGTAGGGTCGGTTGGCTACAACTCCAAATATAACATTGGGATTTTCACTAGTCCATTGCGGTAACAATTTCAGCCCTGCAGAAACAGACAACTTGAGTGTTGTTTGCTGCTGCCGCCATTTTTATCGGCACATTGAAGTGCTTATTAAAGTGTCTTTGATTGTAAGCAAAGCTTGGAAACTTAACACTGCACAAAAAAGGAATTGGGTTCTCTTGGTAACAATCTTTGTGGGGATATTTAGGGGGTGGGGATGTTTTTATCAAATCAATTAACCAACACTTTTTGCTCCATGAAGGCAAGGATTTTTGTCTGTTTTGTTAACTGACTTATCTTTAGCACTCAGAATGCTGGCTGGCACATAGTAGATGCTCAGTGAAGATCTGTTGACTGAAAAGGCCCATCGGTTGTTTGAACAATGACTTTAAACCTAAAATGAGCAGTGCACTTTGCAAGCATTCACCATTGTGCTGGAAATTGAAGGCTTCTGTTTAATACTTTAAGGTGAGCTTTTACTCCTTGCCCATAAAAAGAAACCTGACCCTATTCAGGTAGATGCTATTTTGACCCTTTGACCCTGCTTGGGTAAAATATTCTCTTCAGAGGATCAGGCTCCATCAGTTGCTGGAACATCAGGTCAATATCTGATCAATTCTCCCTTGTGGAGTAGTATCAAGTAGTAACACAAGGAAGCCTCCTTTTTTTTTTCTGGTTGCTGACTTTTGAGGAACCGGTGTTTGCAGCTGCTCAGACAACTTGGAGCCCCATGGTGGCTCTTCCTTATGAAACTCTAGCAACTGGGTCCACAAAAATATTGACTACCACTCAGAGATGTCACAATTTTTACTTCTTTCACTGATGCTCTTCCTACACATCACTGGAATGGCTTGGCAGAATAAAATTCTTCCTGAAGACTGTAGACTTCAGGGCCCCAACTGGCTGCTTCGTGCGTAAAGAACACACCCTCCCTACCTCAGAGGGACTGTCCAGGGCCTGGATCTTGATGCTGTTAAAATGTCTCATGACCCTGGGTCCCTTCTTTCTGAGGTCTGAGGGTTTTCAGTACCTACATTATTCAGATGTGAACTGAATCCCTTTGGAGATGTGAACACAGATCATGGGTAGAATGATTTTTTTTTTTTCCTACCCTAAACTGCTCTTGTATCCGTGGTCGATAACCATGTGCAGAGTATGGGTCATATCCGTGCTTTGGAGATCTCAGTAGGAGGGCAAAAGGGCTGATCAACACAGGCCTTTTTTGCTGTCTAGCAGGCAAAGTTACATCCCAAGCAAGGACAAGTAGGGGCTGAGGACCCACCTTGGTTCCTGAATATGCCAAGAAGGCTCCCTGCTGAACGTGTGATTCCTGGAGGTGTCAGAATGGGAAAGTGTGGCTGCCAGGCAGGGTTCTTTCTGCTCAGGCCCTTCCCTGGCCCACCAAGTCTGCCTTGACCAGGAGGGTGGTGGTGGCGGGGGACAGAGTCTGAGAAGTAGTCTTGAACACTGTCACCTACTCAGGCAGTGGCGGCATAGGTTGCTTCTTGTGCACGCTGGCACCTGTGATTTAACCGCGCCCCCCCGACCCCGACCCCCGTGCCGGGGCTTCCGTATCCTGCCCTCTCCTTCAGAATCCCAGCCAGCCTCTGGTGGGAAGCTCACACAGAAGTAGAGCTTGACAACTGGAAGTGTTCCTAAGTTCTTGCCCGGTCATTCAATTAGTTCTTACATTCAATCTTGATTCCAGATAAGGAGAGAATGGGGTCCGTAAGGCTTTGGCTAACCTGTGCCATTTGCCAAGCTAGAAACAAATGAAACTACATACAAATCTATTTTTTTTTAAGGATATTTGACTGTAATAGGACATGACACTATGTAAAGACAAAATTGAGATGTCAGCTTTTGGATGATGCCAATTATTTTTATTATTACTGTTAATATAATTTTCCACTTAGAGAACAGTTTTCTTAAGTACAGGAAGAAAGTCAATAATATGTGGCCAATTGGGCTTTAAAAATCATCTTTGGTTGTCTAATCAATAAATAATTAGCCAATTAACATACTTGTGTCCCAGCATGAATAACACATACTCTCCCTTCTCTCTCTCTTTCTCTCTCTCTCTCATACACTCATACACACAAACACACACACACACACACACACACACACACACACGTGCACACACACACTCCTCTATTGACAGGACAAATATATTTTCACACCAGATACATAAAGAGGTTCACTGAAACATACAGAACCTGTCAGAAGGTGCTGACGGTGCTGCCTCTGTCCACGTGACTTCTTACTCCCTATTTTTGTCCTCAGACCTGGTTTACCAGTCTAATCTCCAATATTTATAACATAGGAAGATGCTACCTTTAGCGTAGGTCTTATGCCTAATTCCCACTGGCTTTTAAAATTTGCTCAGTGAATTTTTTAGTGTAATTGGATTCAAGTTTCTATTGACAAATATTTTATCCAGTTATGATTATTTTAACATGAAGAAAAATAGATATTAGATTAATCCAAGTGTTTTTAGAGACAAGCCAATAACTTCTAGAGAGAAGTGTTGACTTTATTCACAAACACAGAACTAGTAAGCTATTCAGTATTCTAAGACTTAGATGGTAGAAACAGTAAATACTTGCCTTTCAAAACAAATGTCAGCCTAGAGCCCCCACGCCACTCTCTGTTTCGCACATACTTAAAAAAATGGTAGAAATTCTGAGATAATGTAACTTTATCTTGCATTATTGCCAATCCTTTCAGGACATATAAGGTTTATCTAAGAAACCCCAAACACACACACACACACACACACACACACACACACACACACACACACACAACGCAAACACCCCGGTTTGGACACCCTGGAGTTGGAGTGGGGCAGCTTCACAGGAGACCACAGCCTATATACCAGGGGTCCCCAACCTTTTTGGCACCAGGGACTGGTTTCATGGAAGACAGTTTTTCCATGGATGGGGTGGGGGTGAGGTGGAGCTGGCAGGGGGGAGGTGGAGCTCTGTGGCCCAGATACTCACAGGCCACAGACGGGCCCTGGTCTGCAGGTGGGGCTTGGAGACTACAGTTATACATCCATTGAGGCAGTCCTGAGAGTCAGCCTCATTTAGGTCACTCAGAAGGGGCGAATTCTTTTTAGTCCATTTTCTTTGGAAAATATCCTGTCATAAGATTGCCATGGTCATGGTTGCTCTTGGGTCCTGTGTACCCAGTAGATGTCAGGTGCTCGAGACCCACTTTAGCTGCCAATCTCCCAACCCCCAGCTCACCACCTCCAAGGAGGAGCTTCTGTTTGTTAGTCTTATTGCAGAATGCTGTTTTTCCAGTGGGTAAGACCACTGTAAGTTGGAATTCAGACCCAAGGATTTGCTTTTCTCTGGTACTCTGTTTGTCCTTTCCTCCTGGCTGTGGGGTGGGGGTGGGGGCATCAGACTGCTGGTCTACCTCTCCCTCTAACACTCCTGCCCCCTCCAGCACTCACTCGCCCCTGGCTCAGCCTCCATCTCCATATGGCTGGTGCAATGCCAGGCAGGGAAGCCCTGGCTTCTCTTCTCTTGGTTGTGCCCAGACATTCTCATCTATTTTATCTGTTGCTCTACTTAGAGGAAGGTTAGACTGACAGATTGGTTTTTGGGCCTTGCTACTGTTCCAGACTCACAAGGGGTGGTGGGGTGGGAAGGAAGCATTACTTTCATTTTATTTGCTGCTCTCACTGTAGCATTTCTGCCCCTCAGGGACTTTGTGTAGAAGAAAGGGTAGGATTCAGGGATTTGGGCAGGATTCAGGAATTTATCCAATTCCTTACCTTCACTATCTCCTAGTGGTCCTGCAGGGTGGTAGCATCCCCATTTGACAGGTGGGAAAACTGAGGTTCAAGACTTGCTGAAGGTCTCCTAATGGGAAAACACAAAATAAAGAAGTAAGTAAAACCAAGAATGTAATTTCAGTATGTATGAATCCTGCAAAGACCATGAGGCAGGCAGGGGCAGAGTTAGTGACAGGGAAGCTCTGTTTAGTTTGGATTATTGGGGAGGCTTAGAGCACATAAAAGATCATTCTCACTCCTAGTTGATTGGATTCTGTGTTGAGGTCACATTGGATTGACTGAATTCTTAGTAGAGTGATTCAATCAAGGAATATTTCTAAGAAATTTGATGTACCCACTGTGCAAGTTATGCTTGCATTTATGAAAATTTTCTCACCCCATGTACATTTATATTCTTGTGAAATAAAAATTAAGGCTATGTTTCCATGGGCTAAATAAAAAAGAATCATGTCATTTACCCAAGATGTAGTTTTCCAAGATATTACAGCTTGGTGTCAAAGCCCGATGTAGATCGTAATAGGAGCAACTAAAGGCTCCAGCACTTACAGTTTATGGAAATGCTCAGGGATGGAATGATTCCAAGAACTGTTTTGACATACTTTGCACATTTGCACACACTGTTGCTAGCCCATTTGGTGCCTTTGTACAAATTAGGAAAGCATATTCGTTTCTCCAGTGATGACCCAGGCCCACTCCCAATCACATGGCTTGGTGAACCACGGGTGGGATGTATTTTAGGTGTCCTTGGGCAAAGCATGGAGTCCACAACTCTATGACAGTCCCTGACCTTTCAGGCAATAATAATAATTCCCTATCTTCCTATATATAGCACATCAAAGCAACAGCACAAATGCCATCTCATTAATTACCAAAGCAATCCTGAGTGATGAATGGAGCAAGATCCTTATCTTCATTTTACAGTGATGGGAGCAAGGCATAGAGAATTTAAACGACTGCCCCAAAGCCATGCCCATCTTAGGTGGCTCTGACTAGAACCGGAGGTTTTCTGGCCCTTGGCCTCATTCTTTCTAATTCATTGAGCACTATCCAGGCCAGAGACATCCATCCATTCATTCGTTCAGTCGTGTCATTCAAGATTGCAAGTTCTTGAGGGAAGGGCTGTGCTTCCTTCATCTGTCTGTTCTGCAAACCTATCATAGTATTTGGCATATACTAAGCATACATTGGATGTTTGTCACATGAATGGTAGAAAGCGTTGGTTGTCCTGCTTGTGTCGTTACAAAAAGTGTGCTGGTAATATATGTGGCTACAAATGATGACTGTCATCTCCACCTTTTTCTGCCGCCAAAACTGTAGGCGTGGTCAGCGTCACACAGGCCCATTTCTTGTGCTGCAAAAGACAGTTTCTAGCTGGATTGGTCAAAGCTCTGCGGAAAAGGAAAGGAGGCAGGTGAAAACTCAGCCTGCTAAGTAGACGGATGCAGGTCTGGGAGGCTGCTTGGAAAGTAATGAATTACACTTTCGGCTGCCTTCAGAAAACTGATGTCATCGAAGGAATGAAACTACAGAGGCAGGTATCTGAGAACTTGAGCTCCTTTTATAGAAGATGTATGATCACTGAGGTTTTCAGCAGCACTTCCCCCTGCTTATTGCCTGATAGTTTACCTATCATATCTGTCAGGTCTTTCAGAAAACAGAAAAATAACCTTGGAGGGCTCAGAATAAACCGGCTCAGATCCCTCCCTCTGCCATTGGTTGGGTTATTAATAACATTTAGTTAGAATCTTTGGAGTCTCAAAGAGGAGGGGACTTGGCTTCCCCGAGTGTCCTCAGCGGTGTGTGTTCTCCCTTGAAGATGCTTGCAAGGTCATGGGTGAAGTGTCAGAATTCATTAGCCAAATGGATGCAGTCAATCCTTCCAACAAGGCAGGGCCTTTTGCGAATAACTCGCAGTCAAAATAATGAAAATCGCACCCAAGTTGATTTTCCATAGGTCTAAAAATATGGGAAACCAGTGAGTTACTCTTATGCAGCTCATAATAATGTCATAATTGAATGATCTATAAACAGCATTATGCAAAGGAACATGGAACAAATGCAGCTGAATGCTCTTCTATTGGAATCTTTTCTTTCTCACAATTAAATGTCATTATGAAGGATTCTACTCTATTTTATACGTAATCAGGACTTGTAAAGTCTCAATATAAACAAC
This sequence comes from Indri indri, assembly GCA_004363605.1. Lineage (NCBI taxonomy): Eukaryota > Metazoa > Chordata > Mammalia > Primates > Indriidae > Indri > Indri indri. The sequence goes on from RJWJ010031368.1 coordinate 18,095, forward strand.
ATTTTTATTTGATCAGAGTTCATTATGAGAAGTACTACTGTATAGAAAAATGTCTGAAATTACACTCTGGACTAGAAGTCGGAATTTACTAAACGGAAGGGGAAAAATGGCTGCCTCGCCAAGCATGCATACCTTTGCAATCTGGTGCATTTCCTTATGTGGCCTTGCTTGGGCTTATAAACCACTAGAATCAATTTCTTTTAAAAACACGTTTTTCAGAAACTTATTACACACTTTAGAGATATATTATATACCTTCAGCAGCAAAAGAAGAAAAATTACAGGTGGAAAAGCAGCCCATTTTTCTAGCAGCTGAAAATGATGCTGTGTACTAGTCACAGGGGAACAGTAAAAATTACACTCCGACAGCAACAGGGCAGAAGCCCACAAAGGCACAGCCGAGCGAGTGGCACAGCCAGGGAGTGCGCTAATAAATCAAGATAATTCTCTGCCTGCCTTGAACTTAGACCCGGCTACAATTCACTGGTACAGCCAGGAAAAAAAAAAAGTCTGTTAGTGGAATTCAGCTTTACTGGGGGGACGTGATTAGTCACTGGGCAGATTGAGCCTCGATTGCATCTAAATGGTCCACTTTATGAACCATTTATCTTCTGCTCAGACCATTTTCATTACACCAAAAACTGATGCTGAGCCACCAGCTGTAAGATACAGCCTGGTGAAAATTAATAACCTTTTTTTTTTCCCCTTCTGCAGGACTCCTGCATATGTGAGCAGGAGCATTTATCCCTGTTTTGTTGCTATTTGCATCCCAGCATCCTGGCAGTCTTTCAATTTTCTCAAGTCTCTTAGCCTTTGCCCCCTGTTTCGCTTTTGCAACACAAACAATCCATCCTGTGCATTTAAAATTCTCTTAGCGCCCTGACATCACGATATAGCCTTAGAGCAGGGAGCAGTTTACACAGAAAGGGCTCTTATTAATTCCTCTGTCCTGCCTTCCTGCTAAAATATAGGGATCTTGAGATTACTGCTGGGTCCCTTAAAGACCATTTAGAGCTGTGCAATTTAAAAAAGGAGACCTTTATTAATACCTGCTTAGGCTACTGACTGCGGGGAGGGCAAGGGAGGTCTGGCTGTGATGGAAGATAGTCTCTTAGTGAAGCAGAGTCACGTGACCGATAATTCAAGACAGCCTATTGAGCCTTGCGTAGCC